>APFE030565646.1:236124-279963 GCA_000404065.3 Pinus taeda | reverse complement strand
AAAGCCTTTCTAAAGTCCACAAAGCAACAAAATAAATTGGATTTATCATTACGACATTCCTCCGCAATGATCCTAAGCATAACAAGGTGGTCTGTTGTTGAGTGATGCCTTCTGAAACCTGCTTGGCCTTTAGCCCGCTTACCTTCACTTTCAAGCCATATGCTTAACTTTTTTTCCAGAATACTACCATACAACTTGGCTAAGAGAAGGCTGATCATAATTGTCCGATAATTAGAGGGGTTATTTGTATCTCCACTTTTAAAAATAGGGATAATGAGGCTCTCAGTCCAAGGTTTAGGGAAACCTTGCTTAACAGCTTGGTTGAAAAGCTTGTGGATATGGGGGATGAGGACAGGGCCTCCAATTTTTAAGATTTCTGCCTGGTAACCTTCAATGTCCTTAGCTTTCCCATTCGCGAGGCGATTAACCCCACACTTAATGTCTTCTAAAGAGAAGACTTCTTTTGTTGTGAGCAGAGTTTCCAAATTATCCATGACATTAGGAGATTCATAAATCTTTTTAAGATAAGAATTCCAATCGTGAAGAGCAATTTTATTATTATCCTTAGTCTTCCTAGTCAGAATCTGCTTCCAAAATTTCTTAGGAGCTACCTTAGAGAGGTGTAAGAGATTCTCCTGTCTTTGACGAATGTACTGCCTCTTTTTTCTTTTAATTAGGGTTTTGTATATTCTTATCTTGTCCATTTTAAGAGAATCATCAACAGCTTCCTTAATTGCTCTTCTCGCATTTTTTCAATCTTTGTCATACCAAGGACTTGTTTTGCTATTTCTTTTATTATTTGAGACTTCAATCGAGAAATTTTTAGTAGAATATGAGAGGGTTGTAGTAAAATTATGATATAGGTCTTCTATGTTGTCTATACTAGATAAAGGAGGCAAATTAGTTTTTAATTCATTTAGAAAGAGATCCTTTTTATTTTTATCAAATATTGAGTTCTTTTGGTTGTAAGTATTATTTTCTATGGGAACTCTATGCATGACGAAATTGAGGGTTATAAGTAAAGGCCTATGATCGGAGTCAGGCTCATGGTCGTTTAAGATGTCAAAGTTTATCATTTCGTTGTATAAAGGAATATCAGAAATAATGTAGTCTACCACGCTGCTACCAAGTCCATGGATGCAGGTCATCGTGCTGGAGTTGGGCCACTTTTTTAGACCGTTGCAGATTATGAGATCCTGAGCACTACAGAGCTTGACTAGCTTTGACCCAAACAAATTTTCCCCGAGGTCTTCAGAGCTTCTTTTCTACCTATTAGCCAGGGTAGGGTCTTCGTCTAACCAAAGAGGATTAGGGTTGGAATGATTTCTTAAAATAATAGCTTGGTTGTTTGAAGTTCGAGCATTGAAGTCACCTATTAAAAGGATATTACCATCATTCCTTAGGCTAGAAATATCGTTCTCTAAACTATTGTAAGGGTTAGTTTTATCTAGATGCTTCTTCTTATAGAAGTTAGAATTAATGGGGGGGAAATAACATATTGCTATGTATGACTTTTTATTATTAGTGTCTCTGATCTCTATCCAACTAAATTGGTTGTAAGGGTCGTTTTTATAAATCCTAACATAGGGGGAGATGTTCTTCTTTAATGTAACAAGCTATTCCCCAAGCCTCTACGGGAGGACGCTTTCATATGATCTTTTGATATTAAAATATACTTGAAATTATTTTTTATATTTTATTTAAAAATTATTATTAAATAACTTTTTAATTTAAAAAATCTTTAACTATTTAAAAGTTATTAATTAATTTAATAAAAACATAAAATAATAAGTATTTAAAATAAGTAATGAGTTATTTAATATTATTAATTTTAAATTTAAATATTTTTAAAATACTTTTTATGATTAATTTTAATCAAGATCCCTCTCACATCAATGGCGGTGGAAATTCTAGTGACAGGCAGAAACATTTTCACAAATAGATTGATTGCTAACCTATTCTCGCACATAAGGGCTTATATTGTCATTATAAGAGCGTGCAAGTCGATATCCAATACTTGGAGACCTGAGACTCATCACTGACCAAATATCTAAAAGCTTTAGCCAGCTGCAGGATCCCTCAATCACACATCAATCACTATGGAAGTTCCTCTGAAACCCTCAAGCACTTGAATCCATTGCACAAAAACATGGGATTCTACATAAAATATGGAGAAACCTCGTACACTATAAATCTCATGACGATCATTGGCACATTTCTAGGTGTTGCACAAAGTTGAAACATTAACTGGAAGCAATTTGATTAATTATGAATGAAATTGTTTGAAGAAAACATTAGACACAAAAGTATACAAAATGTGATTAAATATGTCTTCAAAATTATATATATATATATATTATAGTATATATATATATATATATATATTATATAATATATATAGTTATATATGATATAGATTATATATTAGGTATTATATATTATTTCATTATATTTTGTGTAGATTAAGTTGCATATATAATTTGAAAATAAATAATGAAATTAAATTTTTGTTAAAAATAAAAACTTATTTATTAATTATTTTGAAAATTTCAAAAAAACAAATATAATTAAATTCAAATTTAATATATTAAATGTGATTAATACTTAAAAATATATATATTATTAATAAAAATTATTACACAATTTTCTATAAAATATATATAGAAATTTTAAAGATTTCAATTTAACAACAACAACAACATTTGCTTAATCATATTCTATTAAAAAAATACACACCTTCATCATAGATACAACGATATGTTTGTTTTTGTGGAAGTGTACACATTTAATAATATGTACATCCTAATGTTTTATAAAAGGATTAATAATTGAGTAGAAACAACAAGCTTATACTTTGATAGAGTTTAAATGTATTTTCAAATGTACTTTTAGATATTTAGCAATATCATATAATAATGTGACATTAAATTATTTATTTTAAACTCCATTTCCGGCGAAAATGAATCAATACCAAACAAAATAAATTTACCACTTTTCATCAACAAATGTATAAATAAACAAAAATAGTGAAGAAGACCTTGTTGTAACATTATTTGAAGGATTATAATTACAAACACTCTAATATATCTCATCTATAAATTTGTGCTCCATATTTTTTATTTTCATTTTAAAATAATGTGTATAAAAAATATGGAAAAAATAAAAGATAAAATATAGGTTAAACTTATATTGGGCTTAGAGTATGCTTTAAAATTGCTTCTATTTGGTTAAGACCTCGTTTTCCTCGGACATAAGGAACCAGGTTAACGTCTGATGCAGGAGCATCCAGCTAAGGGAGGTCATGGCTGGAGTATTTTTCTTTGCAGACAGAAGGAGTTTTAGTTAACTTTTTTAAATTCCATTTAAATTTCTAGTTAACAACATTTAGGACCTTATGTTAAGTTTAAGGTTGTCTCAGCCCACTGTTTATTTTTATTTACTGTTCTTTTTATTTTTTGTTTCAAATTAACTTTAGAATACAGACAAGGATGAACAGTTATCAATGAGTAACTAAAATGTAACTACTGACAGTTTAAATAACTGTATAATGATCTTCAAGAGAAAAGGAAAAAATCCACTATAATCATCCATCATAGTATTGAATAAAAAGAAGCATGCAAACATTTTGAGAAGAAGAAAATTTGAGTCCATGTATTTCAACCTAAAATTATTTAATCAAATTCATCTACCCATTTCTTAATAGTGATAGAGAGCAGACATTATCACAGAGGCAAGAAGAAAACGTGGTCGAGTCCCATAGAACAATAGAGAGGGTTTGCAGAAGAGTCAAATACGACAAATATCTACAAGTACCAATAGAACTCGTAACATTTCCATTTACGATTTACTTTTCAAAAATATCTGTGTATATATAGATATCAAAAATTTACAGACCAAGATACAATTATTAAAACACAGATAAGCTACGAAACAGAGGTCCTATGTAACAATGCCAAATACAACTACAAATTCACTATAGAGCCGACATAAATACAGTTTCATAAGTTAATAGCCCGGAAGCATAAATACATAGAACAATGAAACAGTGAGACTGAAGCCACAACCCTCGACAACAGAAGACTACTAGCAGCAAACGCTTCGAAACAGAGCGTAGGTGTCAGGGCAAAAGACCAACAATTGGTGATCCTAGCCATTCACCTATCGTGGCCACCAAACAAAGCCATCAGAATCCAAGTAACAGAGCAATGAAAAGAAATTGAAGGCAGTGCCAAGGATTTAAGGCGAGTTCACTTACTATAGGAGCCGAACCTTGCAAATCGATGAAGGAAGCCGCAGACCAAGGTCACGGTCGTAGAGCGGCCACTACTCACAAGGAGAAAGAATAATCAGTAACAGTAGAAAACGAAGCATAAGCCTAAAACATGGAAGCAAAGCTTACCTCTGTTCGAATGCCGGATGAAAGCTGAGAGTCAAGCCACCCCACGACCATGACCTGCAACAAAATGATGAGCTTACAGTCAAATAGTGAGACGAAAACCTTGAAGGCAAAAGCATAATCGAAACCACACAACGATAAACAAATTTACAGAGCCAAGGTAACCCAGGAGTATAACTGAAGTACCGCTCGCAAAACCACAAGATAGGTGGCCAACACAGGACAAAAGCCGAGGGTTTCATGCCCACGAAGCCAAGCTTCGAATCGACACATAGAACTGAAAAATGAAGGAGCATCGCAACCACAACTAAGCCATACAGCCGGGGGAAAGAAAAGGCCAGCGTACAGCTAACCACAACCATTACCAGAACTTGCTAACAGAAACCCTCACGGAAAACCATCCCGAGAACAGGATAGTCGAAGCCCTCGAGGAGTAGCAACCAGAACCAGAAGCAGAGACCTCACCTCAACGGAGCAACAGAGCACCGAAACAACAAAGGAATGGCCGAGACTAGGGTTTCTTTAGCATAGTGAAGAGGCGGGAGAAGCGAGACCTGAGGATAGGGTAGTTGTCCTCACACCATTAAATCACTGGTACAATGCCATAAAACAAATCAACAATAAAATCATCCATGAAATCACCCAATTAATGATATGTCGTAAGTGATCAGGGTTGGTACCATCAATTTTGGTATCAGAGCAGGTTAGGGTTAATTTGTTTTTTACGAAATGGAAGTCGGAAGAAGAGGCTGTGGTAGAGCTATTCGAAGAGTAGTAGATGAAGGATTGAGAGAAGAGATTAGGATCTTGAATGCTTGTTGGGCATCAGTAGAAGCAGGAAGGAGAAGGGATCCGGAAGCAGGAGATGACAGTGAGGAAGAAGTTGCAGTTACAACAGATGGATCAGATGAGGAAGGACCTGAAATTAGATTGTTAAGGTCAGTTTTATTGGCTAGCAGTAAGCCAAAGCCTGAGATTTCAATCTATGATGGTAGTTTGTCCATAGAAGTGTTGTTGCACTGGATCAGTGAGTTGGACAAATACTTTGAATGTGAGGAGATCAGCGAAGATAGAAAAGTTAACTTTGTTGCCACCAAGTTGAAAGGACATGCGGCCTTACGGTGGGACAGTGTCCAAGCAGAGAGGAGAAGATCAAATAAGTTACCTATTAAAAAGTTGACCAGAATGGTCACCAAAATGAAGGGTAAGTTTTTGCCCAAAGATTACCAGATTGTTATGTATCGACAGGTGCAAAATTTGAAACAGAGAGGAATGACTATGAAAGAATATACCGAAGAATTTTATTAGGTGAATCTGAGAGCAGGTTACGTTGAAGACACCCCAGAAAAAACAACAAGATTTGTAAATGGCCTAAGGCTGGAGATATTGGACGAGATAAATATTGTTTCTCCAAAAACCATAGAGGAAGCATACTAGAGTTCCTTGAAGGCAGAAGAAAAGATCGCTAAGAAGCAGAACGCCAGAAGAGGACGTGGATCTGCCAGAGGGAAAGGACAATCCTTTGGCAGAGGTAGGACTGCCAACAACATGGAAGAAGGGAGCACTTCAAATACCTCAAGGACAACAGAAAAGGAAGGTAGCACTAGGGGAGGAAGGCCATACTAGAGAGGAAGGGGTAATGGCAGAGGCAGAGGAGTTGCCCACTAGTGTTACAAGTGCCACAAGTGCGGGCACAGGTCCTTTGAGTGTCCTAAAGGTGATCAAGTTAGACAAAGAGGAGCATATGTTGCTCAAATAGAGGAAGCGAAGGCACCAACCCAAGAGGTAGAGAATGTACCAGAGATATGAGAGGCATTAGTCTTAAATAAGGTACTGCTGAAACTGGCAAAGGAGAAAGCTAACCAAATCCAGAGAAAAGCATTATTTTGGACTATGTGAGTCACATGGAAAATGCTACAAACTAATTATAAACAATGGAAGCATTGATTATCTGGTTGTAATAAAGATGGTGGAGAAATTGGGTTTGAAAAGGTTAAAGCACCCAAATCCCTACAAGGTGTCTTGGTTACAGAAAGGACATCAACTACAAATTAACGAGCAGTGTGAGGTGAAATTCCATATTGGCAAGTATAGGGACAAGGTGACTTGTGATATCATGCCCATGGACGTGTGTCATATTTTGCTAGGTATACCATGGAAGTATGATCAAAAAGTTGTTCATGGCAGAAAAACAAACTGCTACAAGTTTGTCAAGGATGGGATTAAGCATACACTAGTGCCCATCAAGGAAGAAGAAACAACAGAGACTAGTGGGACAAAAGTGTTGCCGATAGGGGGAAAAGAATTTTTAAAACAGATTGAAGATAATGAGATAAAGTATGCCGTTGTAAGGATACCAAGAGCAATACTGTTGCATATTGAAATTTCTGACTTACCTAAAGAAATCTAGGATTTGTTGTAGGAATTCAGCGACATTGTGGTGGATGATTTACCAGATACGTTACCACCAAAGTGAAGTATCAATCATCACATAGATTTCATCCTCATAGCTAGTTTACCAAACAAAGCTGCTTACCAGATGAGTCCTAAGGAAAATTAAGAGATCAGGGAGCAGGTACAGGAATTGTTGGACAAAGGTTTGATATGGGAAAGTTTAAGTCCCTATGCAGTTCCGATAGTTTTAGCTCCCAAGAAAGGAGGCAAGTGGCGGATGTGTACAGATTCAAGAGCAATAAATAAAAATTACTATCAGGTACAGGTTTCCATTGCCAAGAATGGATGACATGATGGAGTGCTTGAGTGGAGCAGCATAGTTTTTGAAGATAGATCTAAAGTGTAGATACCACCAGATTAGAATAAGAGAAGGGGACAAGTGGAAAACAACTTTCAAAACCAATGAAGGTCTGTATGAATGGCTAGTGATGCCATTTGGGTTGAGTAACGCCCCTAGCACTTTCATGCACCTGATGAATGAGATGTTGAAGGAGTTCATTGGGAAATTCGTGATTGTGTATCTTGATGATATACTGATTTTCAATAAGACCAGGGAAGAACATTTTCAACATGTTAGATATGTTTTGGAGAAGTTACAGCAAAGTAAGTTGCTGATAAATTTAAAAAAATGTTCTTTCTTTCAGAATGAGTTAGTCTATTTGGGTTTTGTGATTGCAGAAAATTGAGCTGAAAATGGACCCAGACAAAGTTGCAGTTATAATCAGCTGGCCATCCCCTAAGATTTTGTCCGAAGTTCGGAGTTTTCACAAGTTAGCAAGTTTCTATCACAAGTTTATAAAGAATTTTAGTGGAATCTGTGCACCCATGTTGGATACCATCAAAAAGGAAAGTCAGCCTTTCCATTAAACTAAAGCTGCAGAGAAAAGTTTCCAGATATTGAAGAAGAAGATCACTGAAAGGCTAATTTTGAGATTGCCTGATTTTAACGAACTTTTCCAAGTTCATTGTGATGCCAATGGTACAGCCATTTGAGCCATACTCAGCCAAGAAGAAAAACCAATAGCTTACTTCAGTGAAAAATTAAATGAAAGCAGACAAAAATACGCGTCTTATGACAAGGAATTTTATGTCGTCGTCCAAGCATTGAAGCATTGGAGACATTATTTGTTGGGTAATGAGTTTGTCTTGTTTCCTGATAATTTTGCGTTACAGTATGTTATGCAACAGCATACGCTGAATCATAAACACACAAAATGGGTTGACTACTTGCAGAGTTTTACATTCGTATTGAAGCATATCAGTGGTCAAGCCAACATGGTAGCAGATGCACTAAGCAAAAGAGTTTTACTCTTACAGGAGAGCACGATACAAGTGTTGGGTTTTAAACACCTGAAGGACTTGTATCAAACAGATGCAAATTTCAAGGAGGCTTATAAAGCCTGCCAAAATCCCTTGTTGAGGAATAATAGTCCATGGCTGGACTATAACTTACAGGAGGAGCTGTTATTCAAGGGAGGACAACTTTGTGTTCCAGAATGTTCGATGAGGGAGAACATCATCCGGGAAAAACATAGTGGAGGTCTAGCTGGACATTTTGGCATTGGTAAAACCTTGGATCAGCTCAATTAATTTTATTACTGGCCGAAGATGCGAAGAGACGTGAAACGATATGTAACCAGATGTAAAATGTGTTAGTTGGCGAAAGGGCACAGTCAGAACATGGGGTTGTATACACCCTTACCTATTCCAAACAGATCATGGGACTTAGTCAATCTGGACATTGTCCTGGGTCTGCTAAAAACACAGCGGGGTTCTGACTCCATCATGGTGGTGGTTGACCATTTCTCCAAGATGGCACACTTCATCCGTTGTAGGAAAACTAGTGACGCCACCCATGTAGCACGGTTGTTTTTCACTGAAAGTGTTAGACTACACGGATTACCCAAGTCCATTGTTTTCGACAGGGATGTGAAATTCACAAGACATTTCTAGCGCACCTTGTGGAAAAAGTTGGACAGAAAGTTAAATTTCAGCTCTGCTTATCACCCACAGGCCGATGGGCAAATGGAGGTGGTGAATAGGAGTTTAGGAAACCTGCTACGGAGTCTAGTTGGGGGAAATTCACGAATGTGGGATCGTGTACTTGCCCAAGTGGAATTTGCTTACAAAAATTCACCAAATCAAAGCACGGGAACTAGTCCTTTCTAGATCTTGTATGGAATGCATCCCTGAGGACTGCATGAGTTACGAGATTTGGGACAGTTAAAAAAAAGAAATGTTGATGGGGAAGATTTCGCAAGAGCAATTAATGACCTACATGAGCAGGTGAAGTCAAAATTACAGGACAATAGTCAAAGGTACAAGCAAAAAGAAAATTTGAAAATACGGGAGGTACAATTTAAAGTGGGGGATCAAGTCCTAGCACATCTACGCAAAGAAATATTCCCTAAGGGTGAATACAATAAGTTGAAGTTTAAGAAAATTGGACCTTGCAAGGTTCTGTGTAAGTTTTTTGCAAATTCCTATGAGCTGCAATTGCCTCCAAGTATAGGAATATTACCCATCTTTAATGTGGCAGATTTATTCCCATACACTGCCAGTCCTGAAGGGGGTAGTTCAGCACAGCAAACTCGGGATACCTAGGAAGAGAGTAGTTCATGGATGAGACAAATGCCTTCAGCTTAGCCACTTGAGATCGAATGAATCCTCGATACACAAGTGGCCAGGCGGAATCAAAGAAAGGAGTACCTACAATACCTCATCAAGTGGAAGAACCATCCCATTGAGGACACTTCGTGGCTTGATGTAGGTCAGATATAATGTGCAGGGTATTCTATCGAGGAGTTCATGGATTGGAGCCATGAATTTTCATCTACCCCGGGAGCCTGATGTAGTAGCATCAAGCTAAGGGAGGTCATGGTTGGAGTATTTGTCTTTGCAGACAGAAGGAGATTCAGTTAGTTTTTTTAAATTCCATTTAAATTTCTAGTTAACAACATTTAGGACCTTATGTTAAGTTTAAGGCTGTCTCAACCCACTATTTATTTTTATTTACTGTTCTTTTTATTTTTTGTTTCAAATTAACATTAGAATACAGACAAGGATGAACAGTTATCAATGAGTAACTAAAATGTAACTACTGATAGTTTAAATAATTGTACAGTGATCTTTAAGAGAAAAGGAAAAAGGCCACCGTAATCATCCATCATAATATTGAATAAAAAGAATCACGCAAACATTTTGATAAGAAGAGAATCTGAGTCCATGTATTGTAACCTAAAATTATTTAATCAACTTCATCTACCCATTTCCTAACAGTGACAGAGAGCAGACATGATGAAAATGAGAATTTGGGGGTTGCCCAAAATCCCAAATTCTTTAAAAATCTCGTTATCCTGAGCCTGTGGTTTATAAGCCCACAAGTCCCAACGGAAGCTTTTTTTTGAGTTTGAACCTTTTCTAACTGTGGGTCCTCATTAAAATCAAGCATCTAAATTTACTAATCAAACATCTAAAACCAAAGCACGCAGTCAAAATTTCATGTTTACTGTGGCTCGTTCGCTTCTGCTCAAGTGATCAATCCCAACCTGTTCAAGCGCGTTGCAGACAATGATTGCCTCGTTAATGGGGGCAGGTCAATCCACGCAGGCCAGATAATACGTTTTACTTATCAGAATTCCTACATGTACCCCATCAGATTCAAATTTGCCAAATTATGTTAACAATTAAAAAGATGCAGTTGGCGTGTGTCTGTTCAAATCCCTATCGTTTCCAAACCATCCAACCTCTGTCCCAGATTTGATTCACGTGTAGATGAATTGCAGGTCAACCTCCAAATTACCATGCAAGCAGCCATTCAAAATCTTTGTATTCACCGGCCCTATGAAGACGGAATGAATGATTAAACTCCTCGAGATCAAAGTCTGTGCAGCAAAAGAAGCCTTCCGACGACAGCGTTCAGGGTTCCACGCCAACCTGACAATTACAAACTTGTAGATTAAATTTAAACAACCATTACGGAAACCACCAATTTAATATGTTTCCATAGCTCAAATGGATCAGGCATTCAAGGTATTATAAGCGCCATTACAAATTGGATCTGAATCGTTCATTTATATATATAAGAGATAGAGTCAAACACACATAAACACAGTCACGCCATTAACACAACACACATATATTATAATATGAATAACACAGCACGGTTACAGGTAAGGCATTTCAGCCTTAGAATCGAGCTCACGCTCGACTACATTGTTTCACTCACAAATTTCCTCACCAAATAAAATACCTCACACCCTATCACACTATACATTTATAAGATACATTGGAAGGATCGATTAGATCTTTTCCTAGTTTTTCTATAATGAAATATTTCCAAAAAGCGTGCATGGTTGTTATCAATAGCAAGTCTCCTCCAGACATATCCACTTTAAAGCTACTTTAAATTTATCCGTTTTAAATCCGCTTTAGCTCTAATTTAAGGTATATTTTCCTATTTTTCTCCTTCGATTCAACTTTGTTGTCCACGTAGGCTTTGCTCTGCTTTGTTGCTGGTTTCTCCCGCATCAGACTCCCGAGGCACAAAAATTTATGACCTCCTGGTCATATGCTTCTCGTCTTCGTACTATCTTCAACTTGTGAGCTGCAATCAACCTCTACAACAGCAAGTCCTCCTTGCTGCCTCTTACCTCACCAAGCTCTCCTCTGGACTTGGTCTTTTGGTAATCGCTCTAGGCTATTGCAATCTTCTCACCTTCCTCTGCTGCTACTTCCTTCCGCAGAATCTTACTGCTCTGATACCACGTGATGAAAATGAGAATTTGGGGGTTGCCCAAAATCCCAAATTCTTTAAAAATCTCGTTATCCTGGGCTTGTGGTTTATAAGCCCACAAGTCCCAACGAAAGCTTTTTTTTTACTTTGAACCTTTTCTAACTGTGGGTCCTCATTAAAATCAAGCATCTAAATTTACTAATCAAACATCTAAAACCAAAGCACGCAGTCAAAAGTTCATGTTTACTGTGGCTCGTTCGCTTCTGCTCAAGTGATTAATCCCAACCTGTTCAAGCACATTACATACAATGATTGCCTCGTTAATGGGGTAGGCCAATCCACGCAGGCCAGATAATAAGTTTTACTTATCAAAATTCCTACATGTACCCCATCATATTCAAATCTGCCAAATTCTGTTAACAATTAAAAAGATGCAGTTGGCGCGCGTCTGTTCAAATCCCCATTGTTTCCAAACCGTCCAAGATTCGATTCACGTGCAGATGAATTGCAGGTCAACCTCCAAATTACCACGCAATTACCACGCAAGAAGCCATTCAAAATCTCTGTATTCACCGGCCTTATGAAGACGGAATGAATGATTAAACTCCTCGAGATCAAAGTCCGTGCAGCAAAAGAAGCCTTCTAATGACAACGTTCAGGGTTCCACACCAACCTTACAATTACAAACTTGTAGATTAAATTTAAACAACCATTACGGCAACCACCAATTTAATATGTTTTCATAGCTCAAATGGATCAGGCATTCAAGGTATTATAAGCGCCATTACAAATTGGATCTGAACCGTTCATTTATATATATAAGAGACAGAGTCAAACACACATAAACACAGTCACGCCATTAACACAACACACATATATTATAATATGAATAACATAGCACAGTTACAGATAAGGCATTTCAGCCTTAGAATCGAGGTCACGCTCGACTACATTGTTTCACTCACAAATTTCCTCACCAAATAAAATACCTCACACCCTATCACACTATACATTTATAAGATACATTGGAAGGATCGATCAGATCTTTTCCTAGTTTTTCTATAATGAAAGATTTCCAAAAAGCGTGCATGGATGTTATCAATAGCAAGTCTTCTCCAGACATATACACTTTAAAGCTACTTTAAATTTATCCGTTTTAAATCTTCTTAGCCCTGATTTAAGGTAGATTTTCCTATTTTTCTCCTTCGATTCAGCTTTGTTGTCCACGTAGGCTTTGCTCTGCTTTGTTGTTGGTTGCTCCCGCATCAAGACATTATCATAGACGCAAGAAGAAAATGCAGTCGAGTCCCATAGAACAATAGAGAGGGTTTGCAGAAGAGTCAAATACGACAAATATCTACAGGTACCAATAGAACTCATAACGTTTCCATTTACCATTTACTTTTCAAAAATTTCTGTGTATATATAGATATCAAAAATTTACAGTCCAAGATACAGTTATTAAAACACAGACAAGCTACGAAACAGAGGTCCTCCGTAATAGTGCCAAATACAACTACGAATTCACCATAGAGCCGACATAAATACAGTTTCATAAGTTAACAGCCCGAAGGCATAAATACACAAGACCATGAAACACTGAGACAGAAGCCACAACCCTCGACAACGGAAGACTACTAGTAGCAAACGCTTCGAAATAGGCAGACAGAGAAACGACAAGGCACGACCCTACCCGATACAAGAGTGTAGGTGTTAGGGAACGAGACCAGCAATCGGTGAGCCCAACCATTCACCTGTTGTGGCCACCAAACAAAGCCATCAGAATCCAAGTAACAGAGCCATGAAAAGAAATTGAAGATAGTGCCAAGGATTTAAGGCGAGTTCACTTACCAGAGGAGTCGAGCCTTGCAAACGGAGGAAGGAAGCCGCGGACCAAGGTCACAGTCACAGAGTGCCCACTGCTCACAAGGAGCAAGAATAATCAGTAACTGTAGAAAACAAAGCAGAAGCTTAAAACATGGAAGAAGAGCTTACCTCTGTTTGAATGTCGGATGAAAGCTGAGAGTCGAGCCACCCCACGACCATGACTTGCAACAAAACGACGAGCTTACAGTTAAACAGCGAGACGAAAACCTTGAAGGAAAAAGCATAATTGAAACCACACAACGACAAAAAAATTTATAGAGCCGAGGTAACCCAGGAGTATAGCTGAAGTAGTGCCCGCAGAACCACAAG
Organism: Pinus taeda; assembly: GCA_000404065.3. Taxonomy (NCBI): domain Eukaryota; kingdom Viridiplantae; phylum Streptophyta; class Pinopsida; order Pinales; family Pinaceae; genus Pinus; species Pinus taeda. Next base: position 266,182 of record APFE030565646.1, on the reverse strand, counting down.
ATAGGCAGCGAACACAGCACAGAAGCCGAGGGTTTCATGCGCGCGACGCTGAGCTTTGAATTGACACACAGAACCAAAAAATAGAGGAGCATCGCAGCCACAGCTGAGCCATACAGCCGGGGGAAAGAAGAGACCAGTGTACATCTAACCACAACCATTACCAGAACTTGCTAATAGAAACCCTCACGGAGAACCATTCCAAGAACAGGATAGTCGAAACTCTCGAGGAGCAGCAATCTGGACCAGAAGCAGAGACCTCACCTCAATGGAGCAGCAAACCGGAACAGTGACAGAATGACCAAGACTAGGGTTTCTTTAGCATAGTGAAGAGGTGGGAGAAGCGAGACCCAAGGACAAGAAATTTGTCCTCACACCATTAAATCACCAGTACCACGCCATAAAACCAATCAACAATAAAATCATCCACACAATCACCCAATTAATGATATATCGCAAGTGATCAAGGCTGGTCCCATCAACGTCCCAAGGCCGAGAGGCATCTCGCAAGAATGAAAGTCTTCCCACATCTAGGAGGAGTGAAAGTCTACCCCTTACAGACCACTAACTAGTTATTCCAAATTGTATAGTTTTCTTAATAACATTGATAAGCCAGCTTGCATTCACAAATAGTAGACAAAAATAAATATCCTCACTACTAATTTGACAACTAAATTATGATAAAAAAATGAAAAAATTAATAAAATAAGCTTATATTAATAAAATAAAAAACAATCGATTTATAAATATCGAAAAAATGTTAAAAATATTAAAAAACTACCAAAATAAAACATACCACCACATAAGTTGGAAAATCGTTCCATATAAGAAATCGAATCCAATTACAAAGACATCTCGAAATGTTGAACATATCAACATCGCATCGCTATTACAAAAGCGGCCGCTCAATTAAAGTTGAAATGTTGAACATATCAACATCTCCATGTCATTGTTATGATGTATGTCCGCCTTTGCAAGTACAAGCAAAAGAGGCCGCTCAATTAAAATGACAATTACGCTATTGGGAGTTTAGGGTTTAGTTGTCTATCAACGTTTCCATGTGTTAGTTGTGTTTGTTGACTATTTAATCATATCAAGGATTACCTTTGTTTCTTTGAAAGGGTCCATACTTTACCTTAGGTTTCTCTTTGCAATGTTCAAAGAATTAATTATTGTCATTTCAAGAAGTAGATTCACATAAAGCAAAATGATTGTCATTTTGATTTAATGTCTCTGTGTGTGTTTTTTCGTTAAATTACACTTTTACTTGTTGTGGTTGGAGACAATAAATGCATCTCCATTTTTGGGATAATGAATTTTAAATGCATTGGTGAACACGCCATTTGAATAAATGATATGGAGCCCCTAACCAGTAACGTGACTTGAATACATTTAAAAGTGTTAAAATGGGCATAAATGTGAAGTTCATAAGAAGTTTCAACATGTGAGGTGAGGTGAGGTGAGGTTGAGTTATAGAAAATGGAGACGATAGTTAAAAATGTAAAGATTTTATAAAGGTTTTAAGAGAATTTCATATGAAAGGTTTTTAATTAATTAATTAAAGGAAGTAAGTAGCTTACTTAATATGTAATTATTATTATTATGACTTTGAGGAACCCAACAACTTGTTTAACATGTAATTATCAGTTAATTTTTGGTTGGTTACGATTTGTCTTTCTCCTCGTAGCCCGTAACAAGTGATTTGTCCTCCTCCCGGTAACCCCAACACCCTAACACGTAACTCCCTGACACATGACTACTAGTAAATCTTTGGGGGCTTCCCGTAACCCCTAACATGCGATTTGTCCTCCTACCCATAGCCCCTAACACATAACCACAACCCCTAACACATAACTGCCTGACACGTAACTACCAGTAAATCTTACGTAACTACTTGACATGTAACTACGAGTAAATATTTGGGGGCTACGATAAGGGGAATTTGAACCTAAGTCTCTCGAATTTCAATAATTTCACATATCTCGGATTACCTATTGAGTTTCCCTCTATGCATGCGCACACACACATTATAAATTTTAATGACAATGGATTTAGAAAGGTATTTTATAATGTAAAAGGGTTATTGTAAAATATTATTAGTAAGAATTTTTTTATATATTTACATAAAAAGAGGGAAATTACATAATAAATATATTCACATTATAATCAATCAATCTTTCTTTGTGTTAATAGAAAATACTATTTTTTTATAGAATTTTAAAAAGAAAACATGTAAAAGAGGTATAATAAAACATTGTGAGTTATAGAAATTTTGTCTTTCTATACAAAAGGAGGGAAGAACAATAAACAACGTGCATAGTCACGTTACAATCAAACAACTATTATGTTAATAGATGAACATATTCCCTTGTAGTTGCCCTCAATAGCATAATAATGATGCTTTATTGGGGGTTTATATGTTGATGTGAGAGCATATCTCTTAACCAATGTGTGATTATTTATTTTTATTTTTTATTTTTTTTAAAAAGGATTCCAAGATGCATAGGTAATTAGACAAACTTGACTTAGTAATATAACTATACTAAAATTTGTAAATAAAAGAGTTTATGAATTTGAGTATTTGGCTACTTGAAATAAAAGGGAAAGAAAACATCATTTTTATTTGGAATCTAATAATAATCATTTTGTATTGATGAGATTGCTTTATCACTCATTAATATTATAAAATTAAGTTGAAATAAAAATATTTAATAATATTGAATTTATTTTTACATTTAAAACAATTATTTAAACCATTCAAAATGAGAATTTCAACCTAATAATTATTACAATAGAAAAATTCAAATTTTTTATTTTATTTATTTATTTTTCTATAATTAAATACAACTATATAATTATAAACTATGAAAACATTATATACATAACTCTGAATAAAAATACCAACTATATAATTATAAACAATAGAAAGATTTATATATAACTATGAAAACATCAGAAAACATTATACATGTAAATATTAGTTCAAAATTTTATTTTTTATTTTAAATATCTTATATCTTTTACTGTTATTAATGATGATGATGGTGGTTAACATCCACTAAGGCCAAACTTTGGTTTATCGGACCTAAAGAAACGAATTATTTAGTTTGATTTAAGATTTTATTCCTATGCTCAAAAAGCTTGGAGAGAAGCCTCTTGAGCTCACTATAACTTTTACGTCGTAAAAGGTTAGGAAGGTCAATATTGCAACAAAGATTATGAAACTGAGATCTAATGTGGTTGCACGCGAGGCACTCTAAGAGGAAGTAATTTTCATCCTCGATGTTCATATTCTCACAGAGATGGTAGATCCTTTCCATTCATGGTGTTTTAGGAATTGTCCAACGACTTGTTTCACTATGGAGCTCATAAGAGTTCGTTCTAATCTTGGCTATATTAATTTTCTTCTTTGAGCTAGTTAAAACAAGATACTTTTGATCTTCTAGGGCGGGGTTGATGACCTCCTTATAATATCTTAATTTTCTTTTAGTTGTTAAATCTTTCACACACCACATTTTTCTTTGAATTTATAAGTAACAATATTTTTAATGTTATTAATATTTTGCAATGCAACAGTCTCGTCAATCTCTCAATCGTTTAACCAGACCCTGTTGTCTTTATATTAACCTCATTTGAGCCTTAGGTGGTTTTGGTTGGAATTTAAAGCTAGCTTAGGAAGTCTATCGTTTCCTATGTTATTGAGTTTGTGCTTATACAATAGAAGCATATTCATAGCTAGGCTCTCGATAGGGGAAAGACCCACTTCTTTAAGCAGAATAAGATAGGGTGTATTTCTTTTAATTTTGACGTTATACATTATAAAATGCTTCTGGATTTACTCAGTCTTTCTCTAGGATTCTCTAGAGATGTTGCAACCCCAAACCTTACATCCATATAAAATAACAAGAGTGACTAAAATTTCAAAAAAAAACTTCTTTTTATCTTAACATTACAAGATTTAATCGTTTTACAATTATTTTAATTCTAATCAATATTAAAACAATTAAAAAACTAACTAATTTATTAATTTAATAAAACAATAAATATTTAAAATAAATAAATAATTAATTTAATAAAACAATAAACATTTAAATAGAGATATGGTTCATAATTGTAATTTCTCTCACAAGAAGAATTGAGAAATCAAGAAAATACTCATGGGAAGAGAGATTTAAATTCTTAAATGATGATCACCCATAAGAGTTAACACCGACTAATTTATATGATTACTTTGTCCACAGAAGTATACATCAATTAATAATTAATCCATTCCAACTTTTCCTTGAAACGACTTTGCGGACAAAAAAGTAATCCACTTCTTTTTTGTGTGTCTCTCTCGTCTTACATTGGAGGAGTTTGACAAAGAAAACACGTAGAAGGGGGCGTTTTCCTGTTTATAAGGAGCACCTAGCCTTTTCTCTATTTATATTTAACTACTCCGAGCCCTCTGCATTTACACTATTATGGTTGGCCATATCTAATTCTGCTTAAGTTTGTTGGAACAATTAATTCAATTTTATTTTATAGCGTTTCTAAATGTAATTACACTGACCAGTTCTAAGTTTTTGATGGTTTTGAAAGGTTGTAAGTTTATTTGGAGAATAATTTTTTAAGAAAATCACCACTAAAAGTTTGGTGAGGAAAATGTCACATAACATTCTTCAAGGAAGTCAAGAGGATATGGGATCAACATCAAGGGCTTTGAAGGTTTGAAAATGTTATTGCTCTTGTAAAAGATATAAGAGATTGAAGATAAGAAGACTTCTAATGACAACAACTAAAAAGCATTATAGAGATTATGGACACGTTACAGATGGACATGAATTTCACCCATTACTAAGTTATTCATTATATGTTTTTGTAATATCGTAAATGGTTTTTGTAAATGTTTTTATGTATATTATCTTTTAGGTTGTATGTTTTTGTATTGTAAATTGTATTGCCTTCATATGGTAAATGTTTATATTCTTTTGGGAGATATTTGAACTATGTTGTCATCTTAATGTGGAGAAATATTATTTGATTATTATGATTAGGGTTGATTAAGGTGTTAGGTTGAGTTAAGGGTTAATTAGTTTATGGGCTTAGGGATAAGGGGTTATTGTTTAAGGGTAGGGGTGGGATCAAGGGCTGGTTAAGGGTTTAAGGGCTTAGGGGAATGGGATTAAGGTGTTAGGGGGTTAATGTATGTTTAGGGGGTTAATTAAGGCCTAGAGGATTTAGAGGTTAATGGGTTTTTAGGCAGTATTATTAATATATTTTCACATTATATGGTGTACATTTAAAATATGGACATGCTGAATATAATTTTATAGGAAAGGAGAAATAACTATATAATATATTGTAATACATTTTTATAAGCAAAATATAAAAATATAAATATCATTAAAAATTTAATTAAATGAATATTTGATTAAATAAATTATTATAGAGAAAATGATTAGCTGAAAAAAAATAGAGATCCATTTTATTAATTTGGGTAGATAAAGAATTAATAAAACCATTTTTAATTAAAAAATTATATATAAAGAAAATAGATAAACATTAAAAGTTTAAATTTATAAATCCTATTATTATATAAATTAATACTTTTTCTGTAAATTCAATTTCCCGTTATAAAAATTATACTTTTTCATAAAAAATTTAAATTTAGAAAATATTTTGTTACATATAAAACTATAATTTTGTCTTTAAAATCAAAGTGAAGTAATGTACGATAATTAAAAGCATTGTCCATTTTCACTATTTTGGGTATGAAAGTAGATTCACATTGATATCCACATTTCATTGATATCTTGAATGTGAATGGAATCTGTAAAATATTTAAAAACAAATATATTTTCATAGAGCCTAGAACTCTGCTTAGTTGTCGGTAGCTTCCCCTAGACCCCAAGAAAATTTTAACTCTTTTTGTTCATTGGGGCAGTGGATAACCCCTACCACTCTTGCCACCCCAAATTGTGTCCCACTCCTACCACCCTAAATTTATGAGTGATGTTATGTTCCCATCCACAATGTATTTCACTCATAAAAGAGACTCTTTCTCATTTTTTAAGGAAAGGAGTATGGGACACAAGCCTTGCACTTGGTGTTTCAAAATGTTTTAGGTGACAATGAAATTTTTAAGCCCAATTGATATAGAGTGAATAATTCTTTATATAAAGTCTTGTTTTGTGATAAGTAAAGGATATTGTTTGATGTAATTTGTGAGAAAACTTGAAGTAATATCAAAGCTATAGTAGTTCTCGGAAAATGGTAGATTAATGAAGTGTTTGATAAATCATTAATGGTTATTTTTTCCAAATTTATCTTACTTATTATCACTTATGCAAGGTAAAAAAATACTCCATTTTAAATGTCCTTTGCAATAGGCACAATGCTTTTATTCTATAACAGTGAGTTTTACATTTTTGGTCAAATCAACTAAGTAGTCAAAAAGAAAGAATACCCCATTTTGTGTAGAAGGAGAGATTGGCTGAAACCCTTAGTAAAAAAGGGTTTCCTATGAAAAGTTCCTTTAGTGGGTTCCCTACCACTTGCTTAAAGCAAAAAGGGATCCTATCTAATTTTCTTACATAGGTTATTGGTTTCAAAGTTTATAAGTGAAAACATATGATGAAAATACAAAATAAAATGCAACTAATAAGTTAGATCAACACACACACTGTTGCATTAATTTTGATAGCTAACCTAGACAATATGAGACCTACCTATTTAGGAGCAATGATGCAAAAAATAAGAAATTAGGAATAAATAGGTATATAAATAATAATTAGAGACAAACACAAGACCAAAAAATAAAGAATAAGAAAGGCTTATCTTCGTCTTGTACATATCTTCATAGACCCATCTATCCACCAACTAATTTTAGTAGTAACTTTCATTGTGAGAATACCTTTCATATAAGATTAAAAGTCCACATCCTTTTTAGATTTTTTATTTATTCATTTTTTTTTAAATTTAAAAATGATTAAAAAAGATAATATAAGATCCACCCTCCACTTGTAATAATCAAATATTTTAGAGGATATAGGGATAAATACATTTTGTGTCCTTTCCTATCTCATTCTCTTGTCTTATGGAAGCTAGTATGAACAATATTGTAGTATTTACCTTGAGATTGTCATGCTTGAACTAAATTGGTATTGTTTAGATTCATTGGTATTATTGTTTAAGTCGTGTCCTTTGAGTACGTTTGTAAATGTGATGGAATGGAAAGGGTTTGATGATTTCTAGGTGATTGTTCCTAAAAAATTTCAACATAATCTTAAACATCTTCCTAAATTACACACGCTTAACGATCGCATCGATTTGTTGTATTTTTTTCTTGCTCTCACCCTAGCTCATGGTTGGTCGATATAGAAAACCAACTACTCCTAAGTACACATAACCCTTGGATGGTCAATAACATATTAACCCCTAAGGCCTTATCCCTTGATCCCTTATAAACCCCTAAACCATTAAGTACCCCTTTCCTTGACCCATTAATTACTCATCTTAAACCATAACCCCTAACGCTCGAACCACTAACATGTATGTTATCCCCTAACCCCTCAATTCTCAACCCCTTGTAAGTTAAACCGTGGTTCCCAAGTTGGGTAGGGAAAGGTTGTCATCCTCTTAAAACTTTTGGTGATCACCAAGTGAAATCAAGAAAGAATATGATATTATAATGATGAATGCAAAATAATATCAATATGTTTTTTTTATTATGATTGTGACTTACATATATCTTAGAAAGTGTCTCTCTTCCTACATATTAAGAAAATTAACATCTTTCCTAGATTTTTTCAACATATTCTTAAATATATTGACAAATTGCACAAGCATTATCATTGATTTGTTGTCTTTGTTTCTCACTCTCACCTAAGTTGTTATTGTCTTTGTCATTTTTGTCTTAATAAATTTTTTTCCTATATTATATTTGTAAATATTTGTATCGTTTAAATATTTGCAATATATACTAATATTACTTTATTGATTGTAATTATATAGTATGGACCCCCTAGGGCATTAATCGATGAGGAAGGGGTTGTTGTAGTACAAGTGCCTGTTCAAGAACATGGAGAGAATATTGAGGATAAAACTAATGATCTTATGGAAGAAGATAATGATGTTGATAACATAGTTGAAGAAGATGGGACAAATAGATTGATCCAGGAGACATTTAATAATGTTGGAATGGATGATGAAGGAAACCAATATGATGGTGCTTATAATATACCTGCACTTGAGAGGGCAATTCAACCTCTTTATGAAGGCTCAGGAACATCTATTTTCTCTGTTATATTGTTTTTGGTCAACTTAAAGGTAGTGAATGATTTGTCAAACACATGTGTGACACAACTCCTAAGGTATGTAATATATTTTGTGACATTTAGTACAATACGATAAAGCAATTATTTTTTCCTTTGTTTTTAATGTTAGTACATTGATCATCAGTTAATTTGTAACATTTGTATGCAATATGTATGATTGATATAGTTTACATTAGCCAGTACTACTGATTTTTTATGTTGTAGATTGTTAGGTGATTTTTTGTTACCAATGTCAAATGTTTTACCTCGTACACACTGAGATTTACATGCCATTATGAAAGATATTGGAATGGAGTATTAAGTTATTCATGCATGTCCTAATGATGATATTATCTGTAATAAATAACATGTGGCAAAATAAAAAATCCCAAAATGCGATGAGAGTAGATATCAAACTGATTTTGTAACAAAAGAGGTGCCTCACAAGGTTCTGATTATATTCTGATAATTCCACACCTAGGACAATTATTTAGGTGCAAAAGTATAACACAACTTAGGGATTACCATGCAAGGAATAGAAGTGAATATGGTGTTCTTTGAATACCTGCAGATGGATTTTCATTTAGGAATATAGAGGAAAGGTGGCCAAAGTTTAAAGAAGAACCTCGTAATCTTAGGCTTTCATTAGAAACTATCAGTGTCAATCCATTTAGAGAGTTCATATCTACTTACTTGGCGTGTCCTTTTTTGTTATCAACAATAAATTTCCTCCATGGATGTCAATAAGAGGGAGCACATAGTGTTCATAATGTTTGTTCTAGGTATTCATTTGTTTAGAATAATTCTTTTAAACACAATAACATCTCATTTGCCTTGTTTGTTTCATAATTATGGCTTATATTTTTTTGTTTACTCATATATGTTCAATTATGTCTTATATATTTTTATTTACTCATATATGTAGTAATTATTTATTGTATGTTCAATCAATTAGGTAAGTACCAGGTCAAAAATATGAATGTATCATAGGGGCTTCACTCAATGAACCTCTAACATATCATGTGTGTTCGTGACATACTAAAAAATACCCTTAATTTGACTAAATATTGGAAAATACCTCTAAAAATCACATTATTTAATCCCTTACCAATATGAACCCAATACACCTTCCCAGTTTAAAAAACCCCTACTTTCACTAGATATTATAGGTATTCATTTTTTCATTAACATTTTTTATACCCCTTTATATTTTTTCATTAAATTTGAGCTTCATTTTTTATACCCACCAATATAAAAACCCTTTCCCCCCTATTATATTCCCAATATATTACGTCATTTTTTCCTCAATATATATCCCCCAATATGAATGCATGTGGTATGGTATTGTCCCCCAGTGAATCCCCCATGGAAGGTATATATCGAGCCTCTTATTGATGAGTTACTAGACTTATCGAATAGTGTCACTATGTATGATATCTCTAGACTAGTAGATGCACAAAGGGGATTTGAATTCCATGCAATGCTTGTATGGACAATTCATGATGCCCCAGGGCTAACACATTTTCCTGGGATGTTATAAAATTACCCTACACTTTCATCATGTTTAATTTTATGAATTTCATTTCATGTATGTTTTTTAAATAGTCCCTTAATTGTACATACTTAAAATAATTGATATAAAAATTATTCCATCTCTTGCAGATCTTAAGGCAAAGGGTAAATTTTCTTGTCAAATTTGTGGTCCTAGTATTAAATATCGTCATTTAAGGAGCTTAGGAAAGAAGGTGTTATATGAGTATAGTCGCTTCCTTTCTAAGAACCATAGGCACCGAAGTACTAAAAAACATCTTTTTAATGGGGAGAAGAAGAGATTCGACTAAGACCATGAAGAATGACACCTCATGTATATAAGTTGCAATAGAGTCCCTCAAGGTATGGATCAAATCATCTATGTATCAATATACATGATATGTTTTGATTGTTTAATATTTGTATTGCATTTTCTTCATTGTACCAATTGATAGGTATTGTTGTTATAATTTATTAATTAACCATGATTCACCTTGTAGGTCTTCAAGGCATTAACAACATGGCAATTCCATAAGGAATGAAAAGTTATCCTGAGAAATTTAGTGGACTCCCCTATTATTAGTGGCTAGAAATTATTTGTTTGTTTGATACAATGTACATCGAGAAAAATGTAACAAAGACCTTATGGTGAATCTTAGATGGAAGGGGAGATAAAGAAAAAAAATTCAAGATTTGTAATGACATTAATGAGGCCAATCATGCAATGAAAGTGATTCATTCAAATAGCGATGGAGAAAGCCAAAATATAGGCGCCCTTCCATGGTTATTTAAAGAACAACAAAGCAAGGATGTTAAAGAGGTTATTGAAAATATTAAATTTCCAACTAGATTTTGTTCAAACATAAAGAATATCTTAACAAACAAAGGTGAATTAGGTGGGGTTAAAACCCTTGGTTGACATATGTTCAATAAGGTAATTATTTTGGTGTATATATTTCTACATTGGTGAAACATCTTGTTAGCATTTACTTTTCTACTAATTTGGGAATAAATAATGATCCATCGTTAATTTTGTACAGTTTATTCTACCTCTTTCTCTCTCATGAAAATTTCACAACAATGTCAAACAAGTTATATATGATCTTGGAATATACATGAGGTAAGTGGAGATTTATGTGCAAAGTGAAATTTGTTCAATAATGTGTTGTACAACTTATATTTAACTACATGTGTTTTACTTGTCATGTACTATATTTTTTTGTTGAAACCTGTGATTTTCTTGTTTCATTTGTAGATGGTTGTCATCTAAGGAAATTGATAAGGAGATATAAAGTACTGGAGGAAAAAAATTCCTCGTCTAATTTGTGAAATGAAAAAGTATCTACCTCCTGCATTTTTCAATGCATAAGAACACCTCATACACTAAGTCGAGGATATTGAAAAGTGTGGACCTATACACACAAGATCAATGCGGATGGTTGAGAGGCACTTGAAATCATTGAAGGCTTTGGTCAAATAAAGAACACACCTTGAGGGTTCTATGGTAGAGGGATATATGGTATATCAAACCATGGTTTATATTAGTCAATATAGTCGTGCAATAGGAAAAAGTATTAATGTATTGGATTGCATCTGGGATGTCAACTCCATGAACAAATTTGAAGTCCATAACCTATTAGGGAAAGGTAGAATGAGGAAAGTGAGATGTAAGTAGATAGTAGAGATTTATAGTACTAAATATTCCTTTTTTGTTTTTATGTATATTGTACTTATTTAATTCTTATTCTTCCTACATAATCCATTATTATGAAGGTATAACATGGTAACTAATTTTATATGTGTGTGAGTGTGTCTGAATTGTTTTATTTTAACACAGTCAATCGAGAGTGGGATGCAATACATTTATACATTGCAAACAATCTTGATATGGATGAAGGTATGGATTGAACAATGAATACAAGCTAATAATGTTAGGTTATCATCGTATGTTGTGTCTATATTGCACAAATATTTCAACATAGTGGAGATACCAATCTTTCAATGAGGGAAATTGATTTAACATGTGGTTTAAAAGATTATTAGGCAAGCATATTCACCCAATATACTACTTAGGTTTTTTTTACAATTATATTGATGCATATGGTATGTTTTTTTCTAATTTACAAAATTTCCAAGTATAAATATGTTTATCAATTGACAATGCATTTTTTATGTGTTTGGAATATTGCAGTTGAAACATCACAACAAAATGTGGTGTAATAGCCACAAATTTCACATAAAAAGGTTGGATGAAAAGATGAAAACTTATGATAGTGGGATAAATATAGTATTTCAGGTTCTCAATGTTGCTTCTAGAGGTAACAGACATCCAATAGTCTCTAAGAATCGATACTATGGGTATCTTCATGATATACTTAAGTGTGACTCTAAATTATTCAAAATAGTTGTTTTTGATGTCAAAATATTTAGGCTATGAATCCATGAAAGTGACCTTGATAGGACTGTTATTGAGCATGCTAAAAGTTTTACCATGGTTAATACAAGGAATGCTGAGCCAGATCAGAGCCTTATGTTCTTCCAAGCCAATGCGAATAGGTATTTTACATAGAGGTTCCAGGTAAACCAGGTTGGTCATATGTTGGTAGATATGATCGAAGATGAACGTCGGTAAAGTATATTGTAGCAGAAGAAGATGATGTAGAGTAACATGGGGTTCATGTGTCAAATAAATACACCGAAGAAGTTCAAGGATATGTTAATCGAGACAATGTTAATTTGGATCAACTAGATGACATTGACACTGTGTCAGATGAAGAAATTGAAGAAGTCGAACCAAATGTAGAAGAGAATGTTCCAGATGATGATATAGATGATGATGACGAGGTTGATGTGGAAAATCCATTGAACATGAATTTTAAACTGGATGATATAGATGATGAGTTGGATGAGAAGGAAGATTAATGATATCAGAATGTTGAAATGTATGAGGTATGTATTTATATTTTTTCAGTTGATTAGTTGTCTTTCATTCAACTTAAAAAAAAAATTTCCTAGTTTTTATGTTTGATCGTTACTGCATTTATTTAAAATATATTATAGTAGATAGATTGGGTATTGGGGAATTGAGAGTGATGTGGGGGGGAGGGGGGCATATGAGCTTTCACCTTCACGTGGTTGGCCTTGTTCAGTACATAATATATTATTCTTGAAATTAGGAGAAGCTCATTTAGGTTTATACCATCATTTCCAATTTTAAATTTGGTTTGTTTATAGTTTCCAAGTTTTTCCATTTACTAATTAGTGGAAATTATGCTTTGACCCTACATAGAGTGACTTTTAAATAGGTCTGAATACAAACCTAAAGTTCGAATGACTAATTCATAGAGTTCATAAATGACAAACTTAAGTTCAAATCAAAATGACATGAAAAACCTATGTTCAAGTCATCATCACCATATTTTTCATCATCATCATCGTATTTTTCATCAACATCATTGTGAAAATAATCATCATCATTGCAATGATCATCACCATATAAGAACATATTTATCTTCATCACCATCATAATTTCAATCAGCATTGTCATATTTGTCATCATCATCATCATCATCGTCATAATCTTTGTCATCTTCATCAACATCATCATCATTGTCATCATCATCGTTATCATTGTCATCTTTTTCATCAACACAATCATTAACATCATCATCGTAACCATTTTCGTATTTTTCATCAACATCATCATTAACACCATCATCATCATCATCATCATCATTAACATCGTTGTCTTCTTTTCATCATCATCCTCATCATATAATTCAAGATACCTAAATTTACATTTCACAATTGTTTTATATATAATGGTGCGATTAACAATATTATTCCTCTTTACATAATGGGAGAAACTAGCTTATATTATAATGTACTTCCAATTATGATTTTCCATGTCCGAAAGAATATGGTATGTGATGAAGAGATTTTCATGTAAATTTCATTCATGAACTAATCCTTTAAATAGCTAAGACGTCTAAGAGGGTAAATTTGACATCTTTGTTCTTGTTGATGAATAATTACATACATTATAATTCAACAGGGAGAGGGAGGGGGTAACTAGACCCATTAGAACCAATTGAAACCACCAACCCAAACGAAAAAGAGCCTAAGTTGGGGTTCTGACCGAGTGGTATCCCCAATGTTCATTATCGTAATTTTTTACCATCATCACATTGAAAGTATGGGACGGTTTTGATGAGCCTAGGTATTGCAACAGTAATGCTACAACTCCCAGGGCTACCAACTTTACTTATCAACCCAGGGTTCGTACAAACTTGGAGGTGATAGGTCCTGCTTGTTGTCATTGTTTATAGAGTCATAAGAAGATTTAATTTTTTGATGGAAGGAGAGCAAACCTTTTTCTAAGAGAGAGCTACTTTTACTATAGTAATGAAGAAAACAACATGAAATGCTAAACTTGCACCATAACCTAACTTAATCAATCAAACAACTATGCTAAGTAGAATTGTTAATTTAACATTAACCTAATGCTAATTATCTATTTTGCAGAAGTAAAAACATTAAAACTAGACTAAGGGGTAACAAAGAAACTTAGGCTAAATAGGTTTTCAAGCAGAAAAAATGATCGGAGGTCGAAATCAGTGAAAGGAGGACGTGAGGGAGCAACAACACATAATAACCGTTGCATCAGTCGGGCGAAAGGTAATAAACGACGAAGATTTGATCGCGGGACATTACATAGGTAGATGGGCGAACATGGTCACTAATGGGATGGACGGTTAATATCTTATCGCGAAGGTTTTAAGTGAAGGGATGGATGAACAAGGGAGTAAGGCAGATGAACGGCGGAGATCGTGTCGCAAGGGATTGGGTGAGTGGATGGACAAATAAGGGAACAAAGGAGATGATCTCACTGGTGAGGTCAAGAGATGGATGGGCGAGGCTAACAGGAGCATTGAATGGCTAAGATCTTATCACGCGGGTGAAGGCCAGAGATGGATGGTGGAGAATAGATCACCAGAAAAAGAAACGTGCAGAAATGGTGGAGCAGATTTAGAGGGTAGTAAGTTGTATTTTTTTTGCCCTCAAAGCTATAAGTTGTTTTCTAAAATTTCACACGGTTAGCCTAACTGGGCGACACATAGCACAAAGAAACCACTTTTCTCGTGTGCTCTCAGGTGGATAATGGTCGGACAAAAAACTATGTGATATCACGTAATGGCCGTCGGATCAGGTGGGGCTGATCAACGGTGGAGATTGGCCAAGCTAGTTGGCGATCAGGTGAAGCAACAGTCGTCGGATCAGATAAGGCAGATCAATGGTGGGGGTTTAAAGCACCTAAAGTGATTGGGTGAAGTGACAACCGTCAGATCAGGCAAGGTAGATTGACGGTGGGGACTTAAAGTTCATAAAGTGAATGATGGACTCCACACGAGGCGGTAGTTGAAGAAAATAGTGAATCGGATGGTGGTTGTGAAGGTTTGTTGGTGATCGGATGACGAGGAAGAGATGGAGGAGGAACGTGCTGGAGGTGGTTTCAAAGGAAAATGACAAAGAAAACTAGTGCAAGTAAACAGCTAACTGCATTTAAACAACGAACTCCATAGCCCATGCGAGAACCAGAGACTGTGTTTTTGGGGTTGTTGGAGGGTCTCTGCCTCAAGTCATGGTACCAGAGGGAGGAGATGAGGCCGAGACACCTGCGCACAACCTGATAGTAATATTTTCCTCTAACTAACCTATGAATTAAAAACACAACTAAAAGTAAACTACAACAAATGCAGCTACCAAAATAGATGAACAGAAACAGGAAGCTATTCAAACAAATGAACATAACCAGAAAGCTGCTTAATCAAATGAATCATAACCAGAAACTTCTTGAGAAAATGAATCAGTAAACCATGAAACTACTTAAGAAAATAAACAGAACATAACTCTATGCTAGCATAACAGTATAGTAAAGAGGAGTTGTGGTTGCTTGGGTCGGGCCCTAACCCAAGAGCTTCAGCCCTCGAAGTTTAACTTAGTGCTGGCTTAAACAGAACTCATATTTATTACAGAAACCATGGATTACAAAGAAAATTCACAAGTCTTTGCAATTTAGAAATAAAATAGAGTTTTAAAAATGAATTTTGAATCCTAGTGAGGACCTAAGCCTCTCTATTTATACATATGAAGTCTCCAACAAATTCCTTCCAAATTAGGGTGGTTTGGTTCCCAACTCAAAACAAATTGTTTTCTGTCCTTTTCACTTGCTTGGCTGTCTTTTAGTCCTCATGATGTGGTTGTTTGCACTCTGAGATGATGGAGGAATATTCGAATGGAAGGGTGCTAGATGAGGAGGATTAACCTCCTATAATTCCTCTATCTTGTCCCATTCGAGTCTTGACCAAGGTCTTTGCTATAGTTCTTTGCTTTTATCCTTTATACCTTCATTTCTCCTTGCTTTTATCCTTTATTCCTGCATTATATGCACATTAGACCACAAGGCCAACTATCCAACTCTAACTCATTTGCAATTAGATTATGGGTGCTGAGTAGGGCCATAGGATTTGTTTGTTTAACTCTGATGAAAAGAGGTTCATTTTGCTCTTCTGGCCAATATTATTTCATCTCTGCAGCCCTTGACTTCTCATCGTTTATCCATGATGCCAAAGCCATTAATTTTAGATCTCTTAGCTCTGCATTAGGATCCCAAATATTCATTGCTATGAGGGCCATGTCATGCAAGTAAAACTCAACCATTTTGGCCCTATCCTCTAGTGCACTTTGATCAAAAAGAGCGATAAACTGTCTCCTTTTTTCCAGTGTTTTAATCTAAAATTGCAGCTATTGTTCTCTGAAGTAAATAGCATATGATTTAGCCAACATCCTACACTGGATGGCCTCCAAGGAGAGGCTGGCCATACATGCGAGCTAGCTTTCCTTTTCCTGGAGTTGTCCTCTCTGTATTTCTTATCTTCTTCCTTTTTCTATTCCTTCGCATCTCCATCAGTTTCTTCCTTTGTTTCCTCCTCTTATTTCAACATCTTCTTCCTTGTCTTCTTTCAGCATGTTCCTCTGTATTAGTTTCTTCTTCACCCATCTCATCCCCACCTAGCTATGTATCTTCTTCTTCTTGTTTTTCCTCCTCCTCACTGATAAAAGGACTAACATCATAGGTGATGGTTTTGATTTCATCTTTTGCTAGTAATTTTTTGAAGACTAACCATGTTATGGGGATCCTGAGGCTTTGGAGGGCATCCTTAATGGGGATCCTGATCAACCCATGGTGAACCAACTGCTGGGAATTTCCTTCCTTTACTTTACTACTGGATTCTATGAGTGATTTCATTAAGAAATAGGGTATGCTGAGTCTTTGGTGAACTGGTGTTTCTACCCCAAATCTTAATTCTTCAAGCATTCTCAAATGGTTTCCATAACAACACTATATCTATGGACTCTTGCATTTTCTTTTGACTTATTAAAGAATTTCCTTTTTTCCACCTTTTCACTTATAAACCAACTACCTCTTAACCTTTACAACTTTTGATCAAATGATGCATATGAGTGAGTGAGTAGGATACTTACCTGTGGTCTTGATGCCATGCTGCAGTTGTCAAAGATTAGAGGTGTTGATGATGGTAATTCTTCTTCCTCCTCTGCTGTCTGATGATGGTTTATTAGCTCTTGCATATGTCTGTGACTGAAGATCTGATGTTGTTGCTACTACTATGGAGCTCTTGGATTTGATGTTGTTGCTACTGTGGAGCTCTTGGATTTGATGTTGCTACTTTTGTAGAGCTCTTGGATTACCACTTGGCAATGTGTGGTGGCTTCCTTAGAATTCTTGATCATGTTGTTGGATGGTGTTGTGAGGATGTTGTAATGAATGGACATGGGTAGTAGGAGTGTATGTGGATGCAGGGATGATGGTAATGGTTGAGGTGATTCTGTTAAAAAACACAATCTTCACCTAAATGGAAGCAATGAAGTGAAAAAACAATAGAATTGATGGAGGGATGCATTGGTAAGGAGTGGAGGAGATGAAATATATGTGAGGCAGGGTTCCCTTTGGATCTTCTCTTTGCTCCTTAGTTTTCTTTATCACCCACCTATATATATATATATAATATATATATAATATATATTATATATATATATATATATATATATATTATATATATATATATTAAACAAAACACCTAGGCTGCCTCAGAGAGGTTTTCACCCTAGATATCTGCCTTGGGTGCCTCAAGGAAGGTTTTCACACAGGGATCTTCTTATCCTTTTCATTTTTCTCATCCTTGGGCCGCCTCATGATGTTTTCAACCCAACTATGAGACTCACATGCCTCATATAGGTTTTCACCTGAATCCTTATTCCTTTCCCTTTTTCAGTAACCAGATGAGGGAGGAGCTGGAACTTGCTCCACCATCATCGTTGTCTTATTAATTTTGTCAATGAACTCTTGTCTTGATAAAGGCCTCTTGTACATTTTCAATCTGTGTCCATTAACTAGCAATGGAATGGCTTCTTCATCAATAGTTCTAATTTGCACTGAACCATTGTCATGGCATCTTTCCATTGCATAAGGTATGAGCCATCTTGTCCTTAGCTTGCCCTTGAAATCTTTAAACTTGGAATCATATAACAATGCCCAATCTCCTTCTTGAAATTTCTTCTCCTTAATGTGCTTGTCATGCCAGATCTTCCTCTGAAGTTGAACTACCTTTGTATGTAGGAGGGTCTGCATTCTGAATTCATCCAAGCCATTCAAATGTAACAACCTTTCTTTCTGTGCATGACTGAGATCTAAATCTAGTTGGGCTGCCATCCTCAATGTGTTATATTCAAATTCAATAGAAAACACAACCTTTTTACCATAAACTAGCTCATAGCATGTAAATCTAGTGTTGGTCTTCCATGTTCTATTGTAGGCCCAGGTGACCTCAACTAGTCTCTCTGCCTAGTCCTTTCTGTTTCTTCTCATGACCTTTGTTAAGATGTTCTCCAATGCCCTATTGGTCACCTCCACTTTCCCATTAGCTTGTGGATGACAAGGAGTGGAGGTCTTATGCTTGATTCTGTGATGGCTTAGTAGTTATTCAATCATGATGGAAGTAAACTCGCTACCTTGGTCTATGACTAGCTCTCTAGGGTAGCCAAATTTGTAGAATATATTCTCCCTTAGGAACTCAGCCACCTTCTCTTCTGTTTTTGCCTTAATTGCCTTGGTTTCAGCCCACTTAGTCAAATAATAAATGCACATAATGATGTGTTGTTTTTGCCTTGAAGGGGGGTTAATAGGCCCATGAAGTCCATGCCCCACTTGTCAAATGGCTTGAAAGTCACTTGAGGTTATAGGGGAATTTCATCTCTTGGAGTAGGCTTTCTCATCCTCTGGCATTGATCACAATGACTAATGTACTTCTTCACATCTTGATGAAGAGTCGGCCAACAATAGCCTACTTGCAACACTTTGAATGTTGTCCTCTTTGCTTCAAAATGACCTCCATAAGGCCCATCATGATATGTCAGAAGGACATCAAAGACTTCCTCTTCCCTTACACATCTTCTCAAGATTTGATATGGGCCAAGTTTGAACAGATTTCCCACAATCCAGGTGAAGGGGGACACTTTTCCTGATTATATTGCTCTTTTCTCTAGAGGGTAGGTTTGGTGGGAACTGTGCTGATACCAAATAGTTTGCTATATCAGCAAACCATGGGGAGAGTACCGAGATAGCAAACAAATGCTCGTCTAGTAACTAATCATCCACCATTCCTTCTTCGCCTGCAGGTAGATTCATCCTAGATAGAAAGTCACCAACAACATTCTCCTTACCAGGCTTATCAACAATAGTTAGATCAAACTGTTGCAATAAAAGTAACCATCTTATGATTCTAGCATTTATATCTGGTTTGTTCATTAAATATTTAATTGTAGTATGATCAATATGCAAAAATGTTTGATAGCCTATAATATAATGCCTAAACTTGTTCAATGCATGCACAACAGCTAGGAGTTCTTTTTCAATCACAGTATAATTTAACTCGGCCTTTGACATGTTTTTATTGGTAAAATAGATGGCATAAGGCAATTTCTCCTCTACCTAACCTAAGGCTACTCCTTTGGCTTTATGTGAGGCATCAACATGGATATGAAAAGGGAGGGCCCAGTTTGGGTCTCTCAGGATTGGTGCAATGATTAATTTACCCTTTAGAATGTCTAGGGCCTCTTGACAACTTTTTGACCATATAAATTCAAAATCTTTGGCTAACAATCCGAACAAAGGAGAGGCCAATTTGTTGAAGTCCTTTATGAACCTTATGTAGTATCCAGCTAACCCTAAGAAACTCCTAACATCTCTCTGCTTTTGTGGAGGTGGGACCCTTTGGATGATGGTTATTTTGTTTGGGTCCACCTGCAGTCCTTGCTGAGATATGGAATGACCTAGCACAGTCCCTATAGTCATTAAGAATTCACATTTCTCTGGACTGAGAGACAGGTTCATTTCAATGCATTTGCATAATACTTTTCCTAGGTTAGTTAGGGCCTCTTGAAAATCATAGTCGTAATGTGTAAAATCATCCATATAGATCTCTATAACATCATCTACTAACTCAGCAAAAGTACTCAAGACTGCTCTCTAGAAAGTGGCAGAAACATTGCATAAGCCAAAAGGAAGGACCCTATATGAAAAATTACCCCAAGGATAGGTGAATGTGGGTTTATCCTGGTCTTCTCGATAGATTTGGATTTGGTTGTACCCACTGAATCCATCTAGGAAAGAAAAGAACTTCTTCCCTGTTAGGCCATCTAGCACTTGGTCAGTGAAGGGTAGGGGAAAGTGATCCTTCTTTGTGGCTTTTTTCAACTCCTTATAGCTGACACAAATCCTCCACTTACCATTCTTCTTGGGAACTAACACTAAAGGAGAGACCCATTCACTGTCAGAGATAGGGTAAATGGACCCTGCATCTAACAATTTTTGCAGTTCTTCTTTGACGATGTCTTTAAGGGATGGATTCATTCTCCTTTTTGGTTGCCTGACTGGCTTGCAACCTTCCTTGATGTATATGTGGTGAGTACACACTGAGGGGTGTACTCCCTTCATTTCCTTATAGCTCCAAGCAAAGGCTTCTAGGTTCTCTTTTAACAATTTGCATAGTTGTTCCTCTTCTAAAGTAGAAAGAGATGGATTAATCTTCAAGGTTTTCTCTGGGCCAAATTCTATGGTTTTGACTCATAGTGGGTTGGAATTGGCTAAGCATAAGTCAATTTGATGATTTTTCAATGTTTCCTTTACTTCTTCTTCTAAGTGTAATGAACTAGGAGTTGGATTTTGGAGCAGGTGTTCAATTAAATCATCCTGATCTTGTTGTCCTCCTCCTATGATTGCTTCCAAGGTATAAAGTTGGGCAGAATAACTCTCATCTTCTTCCTCCTCTTCTAACCATAAAGGTAAATCATGCTCTAGAGAAGGTTGAGCAAGAGGGTATAGGACTAATTGTTTGGACATATGCCCATTCTTGATGGTCATATTCCCAGCTCTACAGCTAATGTAAGCATCAGTTGTGGCTAACCATGACCTCCCAAGGATGAGAGGGTAACCAGTGAGCTTAGCCTTAGGCTAGAGAACTAGGAAATCTACAGGGTATGCCTAGGAATCAATGGAGACCATCACATCCTCCACAGTTCCTGCAGGGGTGACTGCGGAACGGTCTGCAAGTTGCAGCACTGTTGTGGTCTTTCTCAATGACACTTGGAGGTTGAGTTTGAGCATGGTGTCCTTAGTCATCACATTAATGGCAGCCCCAAGATCAATCATAGTGTGTGAGACAATGGTGCCATTGATGTGCACATCTACTATAGGGCTTCCAGGGTCTAAATATTTTGGACATATCACCCGCCCCAGCATTAAATCAGACAACTACCCAATGACATTAATGGTAGGGGAATCCCTTTTTCTTCTTCCTGGATGCTTGAAGAACTTCTCCCTAATTAACTTGTTGTAAATGGGAACATCTTTGATGGCTTGGAGAAGGGGGATTTTTTAAGTGCAAGATTCAAAAAATAGGAAGACAAGCATGTGTGTGAAGCGAGTCACCCCAATGATGACCATCAGTGCAAAAATAGTGTCATGCATGCGACAGCAGTGAGATGAAATGAAAACTAAAACAGTGCTTCTATAAGCTAAAATGCATCAAAATGATAGCAAGTGTTCATTGAAACCAAGAAGACATAATTCACACAAAGAGAAATGCAAAAAGCGACAAAAAAGCAGCAAAAGACATGAAAAGCAAACTTACCCAGAAAAAGTTGAGTTGAATGTGCTGAATGCTCCTAGATGTGATGTGGGATCTCAGAGCTCCAAGATCAATGTGAGGAATGAGATCTGCAGCATCGAATAAATAATTTTTGATAAGATCAAGGCTTATGACGAGCATACCACAAATATAGGAAAAATCGATACTTGGTGGGGGGTTTCTAAATTTGTTTTTGAATGTAACCTCCATCTGCTAAAAATTGGATTCCTAAAATCAAGGGATTTTTTTTCTTTTTTGCTTTTTTTTCTTTTTTTTCTTTTTGCTTTTTTGGGAAAAGCAATCCATGCATGCAAATCAAGCTTTTCAGTCCTAGAGGGAACCGTTCAACTTGGGAGCACATGCAACAATCTGCAAGCCTGGGAATGACATTTGTGTAGTTTTTGAGCTGAGCAAGTCTGGCTATCCCTCATGCATTGTGCAATTTCTGGGCTAAAGCCCTGGTTGTTAGTCAGAAGTGCATAATTTTTAAGATGAAGCCTAATGTTGGGTTGTATTGTGCAGTTTTTAGAGGGAAGGATGCTTGTATGGATTGCGAATTTCTAGAGCCCAACAGGAAGCCTAGATGGATTGTGCAATTTCCAGAGGGAAGGTTGGTTCCCCTCCAGAATTTCACAATTTGTTAGGTGAGCATCACAACCAGAAACTGACCAAGTTTCGGGATGTCAGCCTGCAGCTGGGAGGTAAACAATTTGACAAGCATATGCTCATAAGCCACTGAAACTCAGCTAAATCATATCTACTTGGACAATGCAAGACATGTTGCTAAGGATAGTTAATAGGAAGGCTTCAAAATGAAGATAAGGAAAAATTTTGGAGGGTGGTTGTATCTGCTACAACACTAACAGAGCATCATGTGTATGCCAAGCTTATTAAATGTAGTTTATTTCAGATAGAGATACATTACTTGGGGAATGTAGTTTCCAAGAAAGGCATAACAGTGTATCCGGAAAAGATAAAAGCTATCATGGAATGGGAAACTCTGAGGAATGTCAATGAGGTAAGGTCATTTATGGGGTTCGCAGGTTATTATAGGAGTTTCATCAAGAACTTCTTGTGGATTGCATATCCTATTACAACATTGCATAATAAAGGTAAGAAATTTGAATGGAAAAAATAATGTGTAGCTAGCTTTGAGCAGTTGAAACAATTGTTGATAAATGCTCCAGTTCTCAAGATTGCAGATCTAGATAAAAAAATTGTAGTGACATGTATAGATGCTTGTGCAAGAGGGACATGTGGTATGTTACAAATTAAGGAAACTGAATGAGCATGAGAAGAACTATGTGACACATGATCTTGTGTTGGGTCATTTTTCTACAAATTGTCATGAGTTGGGTCATTTTTCTACAAATTGTCCAATCACGAAATCCAAGAAAAAGTCCTCATGAGGAGCGGCGAGTGAGGATTTGGCCTCTCAATTCAAATTGGACTTTTACCTCATTGCATGTATGGTGTCATCAATGATAGGAAGTGTATGGTACTTAGACATTGGAGCTTAATTCCACATGACTGGTGACAAAGAGTTATTCAATGACCTAGAGGAGAAATATCTCCAAATACATGTCAAGATGGGTGACGCAAGAAGTATAGTGTTACTGGATTGGACACAATTACTTTTCAGAGGAAGCATGGGACTCCACTCACCTTGAAGAATGTTATGTATGTGGTCAGGCTAAAGAATAACTTGGTATCCATTTCCATGCTTGAGGATGAAGGCTATGATGTGATCTTCTCGAAACGAAAGGCGTTCATTCGACACATAGCCACGAGACAAGTAAAGAAGATAGGGATTCGGGTGAAGAATCTCTATAAGATGGAGGTAGAGGCATGTGTTTCTTCGAGCACAAAATAAGAAAGGGTGGAGATATGAGATGTTGGCTATTTTGGCACAGGTGATTAGGCCACTTGTGTCATGGGGCTTTGAAGATATTGTAGTAGATCTCTACCAGTCTTCCCAAAGGTTGAGAAAGTCGATACATGCAAGGGGTGTAATTTTGGAAAATGCACCAGGTATTCCTTTCATAACAGAGACAATCGAGAAAAGTCTATTCTAGAGTGAGTTCATTCATATGTGTGTGGCCATTCGCGACAGCATCCATGACCAAACACAGGTAATATGTTATATTTGTTGATGATTAATCTTGTAAATACTAGATATTTTTCATGCAGAAAAATGATCAAACTTTCATAAATTTTGTGAGTTTAAATCATTGGTGGAGAAAGTGTTGGACAAGAAGGTTAAAGCTATACAGAGTGATAACAATCGTGAGAATGTCTTAAATGAGTTTAATAACTTTTCTGCAGTGAAAGGGATTAAACGAGAGTAGATGGTGCCCCATTACCCTCAGTAGAATGGGGCGGCTGAGAGGAAGAACATAAGCATAATAGGGGTAGCGAGGGTGATGTTGCATGATTAGGGTATACCACTACACTTGTGAGTTGAGGGATGCAACACAACGGTTTATGTTCAAAACAGTAGCCCACATCGGATACCTAAGATGAAGACACTAGAGGAGGCTTATTCCAATAAGAGGAAAGATGTTGGTCACTTCAGTATTTTTGGGTCATTGATATATTTCCATGTGACTAAAGATGCACGGAAGAAGATTGAGCCTACAATAGAGTTGGGGATATTTGTGGAGTACACTGATACACCTCACAACTATCTTACACCTGTCGGCTAGCAGGATGAAAATGGTTTGCAGGGATGTAAAATTCGATTAGGAGAAGGCCATACAATTTTCCCTTGAGAGGGAACTTAAGCTACATGTGGATGAAGAGATTTTAGCTCGTAAGTTTAAGGAGCCTCAGATTGATATGGTGCAACCACATGGAAACAATCCGAGAGTGGAGACATCCACTCAGGAAGAGTCTTCCAGCGAGGGAAGAAAGTGCACCAGAGAGGCTGACAGATTGTTGGATGATGCATGGGAGAATGTGGGAGCACCCACTTCTCAGCACAGGAAAAGGAGGTCACCTGAGAGGTACACTGGATACATGACTCATATGGGTGAATGTGTTGTGACAAAGCCATCTTCCTTCAAGGAAGTAGTGCAATAGCTGCTTTTGGTTGATGCCATAGGGGAGGAGTATGACTCCACAATTCATAACAGTGTTTGGGATGTGGTCTCGAGATTGGAGGACAAGTCAGTGGTGAGCTCCAGTTGGCTTTATAGGGTAAAACAAGCTGTAGATGGTAGTGTGGAGAAGCATAAGGCTAGATTTGTGGCTCGTGGATTTTCACTGGTAGAGGGGATTGACTATGATGAGACCTTTGCTCCTATTGGAAGGTACTCATCAATCAGATCTATATTGGCACTATTAGCACAGATGGGTTGGAATATACACCAGATGGATGTGAAGACAATGTTCCTTAATGGCATGATTGATGAATAGGTGTACATAGATTAGCCTGAAGGTTTTGAGACCTTTTACCGTGATTCGCATGTGTGTTGGCTCAAGAGAGAGTTGTATGGGTTGAAGCAAGCACCCCATGCTTAGTACACGAGGATACATAGCTACTTCACTAGGTTGGGCTTCATGTAGAGTGAAGCGGATGCGAACCTGTACCACATAGTGATGGAAGGTAAATTGTTAATCATTGTAATTTATGTTGATGATCTCATACTGATAGGTGATGATCAACTGATCAAATCTTGCAAGGAAGACCTTGCAAGAGAGTTTGAGATGAAGGAAATGGGGCTCATGCATTACTTTCTTAGCACAGAGGTATGACAGGGAGATGGGGAGTTGTTTGTGTCTCATGGAAAGTATGCTAAAGAGATACTCAATAGATTCCACATGGAGTGCAATAACCCCTTGGAGACTCCTCTAACAAGTAATTGGAGGAAGGAGGATGCTACTTTGGGGGAAGGAGCGGAAGCTACTATTTACAGGAAGCTTGTGAGTTCACTCATGTACTTGGTGAAAACATGGTCGGATATGTGCTATGCAGTTTACCAACTTAACCAAGCGATGGTTAGGCCTACCAAACTATATTAGAAGGTGGCAAAGCATGTGTTGGGATACCTCAGTGGCACTACTCAGTATGGATTATGGTACAGACGGATAGAGGGAGTGAAGCTTGAAGGCTTCACCGATACAGATTGAGCAAGGAGTCCATCTGACAAGAAGAGCACATCATGAGGGATCTTCAGTATTGGGTCAACAATAGTTTCTTGGTACAACAGGAAACATAGATTGTTTGCATTTAGTTTGGTAGAGGCAAAGTACATGGCTGCGAGTCAGGTAACACGTGAGTCCATATGGATGAAGAAGATCAAGGTTGGTTTGTTTAATCAGCAGATGAATCTAAATGTGATTTATTATGATAATCAGAGTTGTATCAAACTCTCTAAAAATCCAGTCTTTTTATGATCGGTCCAAGCATATTGATATCCGATATCATCATCTCAGAGATTGTGTATTGAGGCATATTATGTTGTTAGAGTACATTCCCACAAAGGAGAAAGACACTGTCATTTTGACAAAGGCATTGTCAAGATGTAAATTCGAGTTTCATAGAGACAGGATCGGGGTAGTTGATAATCCCTTTCTTATTGTGAGGGAGTATTGAGAAATGGAAACAAAAAATTGCAGTTTAATTTGTCCTTGAATTAAACTGAGAATTAAAATCGAATTCTATTCTAATAGAAGCTTGTAAATAGTTAATTAATTTTAATTAACTTTAGCTTAGGAATTTTGAGTTGGAAGTCTTTCTATAGTCATGTATATGTCCTACCTAAGTTTTAGGGGTCTAGTATGAGTTTAAATTGAGTTGGAAATTAGATCACTCAGTTTATTGAGTTTAGTTTAGTTAAATTAGTTCTAAATTGTTTTTGGAACTAATAGCAAACTAATAGTCAATTGGTGCACTAATGCATCCACTAGTGCTACTCCAGTTAACTGAATATTCCCTCATGAGAAATTCATGCATATTGATTCTGAGAAAGACCCAGTTGAGACTAGACTGCGGGGACAATGTACTATCAGTAGTATTATTTGCTGGAGTGTAAATATCATGCATGCATTAGAGATTCATCCTATGTTTGGATTGTGCAGTTTTTGAAGCATGAATTCCCTTTAAATACAAGCTATTCATCCTAGGAATTACACAAGAAATTAGGGGCTTGGAGAGCTGTTGAATAGGCTAAGGATTTGGCTTGAGCTAGCTTGTGAGATGAGAGAGTTGAGCATACTTGTGCGAAATTGTCCTAGTGAGAACAAGTTTTGTATCTTCACTCATATTTATGATATATGCAATACATATAGTGGGGTTTTGAGCAATGGCTTTCCCCATATACATCTTGTGTTAAGTGCCATTGATTTATCTTCTTGTTGTTCATATTGTTTTCATTGATCTATTGGCTTCTTCTGGTTTAAAGTAGAAGTAGATTCTTGTCCTGTGCTTTAGTACATTACATGAGCTTGTGAATGTACAAGATTTTTTATAGTTGTTTCTATTTTTATTGACCCTAGATCTAACTATAGTTATATCAGTTCTAACCTGGTGGATAAGTGTTGCTTGAATAAAGAAGTACATGTAGAGTCTTGTTTAGTGTAGTTGGCTACAGGTACTAAGAAAAGAGTTCATCATTGGGTAATATCTTGTGCATTTGAGCTGAATTCTATGTCTACATCAATGCATATAAATGTGCTTCCATTGGGATCATAAAATATGTTATTGGATATGGAATGGTTGTACATTCATGGGACTAAGGTGGATTTCTATGATAACGCTATTGAGTGCTTGGATGATGATGGAGAGAAAACAATTGGAGGGTAAGAAGAAGGCTACCTCAGTGAGAATGGTTACAACTATGTAGACCAAGCATAGTGGTAAGAAAGGATATGTATTGTTTGCAGTTCATATTTCCAATGATAAAGGGAAGTGGACTTTTATATTGAGTTGATGTCGAGAGCAGTGAGAGTAGCACCAGCATGAAATACATTGTACAGGATGAGCACTCTAGAGTTAGTGGAACTAAAGTTGCAGTTGAAGGAAATGCTTGAGAAGGGATACATTAAGTTAAGTTTGTCACCTTGGGGTGCACTAGTATTGGTTGTGAAGAAAAAGGAGGGTACTCTCAGGTTGTGTGTTGATTACATGCAGTTGAACAAGGTGATGATTAAGAACAGGTGCCCTTTCCCACGGATTGATGTCTTGTTTGACCAATTGAAGGGAGCAACAATGTTCTCAAAGATTGATTTGAGATCAAGATATCATCAGATATGCATCAAAAAGAGGAAATATGCAAGGCTTATTTCTAGACCAGGAATGAGCATTATGAGTTTGTAGTAATTTATTAATGCTTCAGCTACTTTCATGTGTTTGATGAATAGTGTGTTATGTCCTTATCTAGACAAGTTTGTGATACTATTCATTGATGATATATTGATATATTTTAAGAATGAGGAAGAGCGTGTAGAACATCTAGAAGAAATGTTAATGCCATTGAGAGAGCATCAATTGTATGCCAAGTTTAGTAAGTGTAGTTTCTTTCAGACAAAGGTACATTACTTGGGGCATGTGATTTCCAAGGAAGGTATTGCAGTGGACCCAGAAAATATCAAAGCTATTATGGACTGGGCAACTCCTAAGAATGTGGATGAGGTCAAATCATTCATGGGGTTAGCAGCTTATTACAGGATGTTCATCAAGAACTTCTCATTGATTGCCTATCCTATTACATCCTTGCATCAAAAAGGGAAGAAACTTGAATGGACAGAGGAATGTGCAGCTAGTTTTGAGTAGTTAAAGTAGTTGCTTACAAATGTTATGGTTCTAAAGATTGCAGATCCAGACAAAGAGTTTGTGGCATGTACATATGCTTGTAAGAGAGGACTTGGTGGAGTCTTGATGCAAGAAGGCGAGGTAGTATGCTACGAGTCAAGTATTGGGTTGTGTTATATTCTTTCCACAACTAGCCCACGTAGTTAACTGGGGGGTTAAAAAGGGGGCGGAGCCCCCCTTCATTGCACTAATTTCATAATGGGAGAAGTCATAGGGGGTTTGAGGGATGTTGGTAACCCTACCCTATGGGGTCCGGGGCAGCGCCCCGGAAAATTTTGGTTTTGGACCCTATGTTAGGTTGGGTGGACCTACCTATGGTTTCGTGCATGATTAGAGCACATGGTTTTGGATGCGATGGTTTTCAGTCCATGGTTTTGGACGTGATGGTTTTCGGTCCATGGTATTGGATGCTTCGACATGTATAAATATGTATTGTAACATTGAAAGGAAAATAATGAAAAATCAAGCTGGTAGTCCCAGTTTTGGGATCTAGGGGAAATCTCTCTGTATATGTGTTTTATGTGTTATGCTCTCGCATTGTTTCTTTTCTGTGTTTTAGAATTTGTATGCAAGTAATTTTTGTATGGGGTTAAAACCTACATTTGGTATCGGAGTTATTTTGGCTTCAAGGGGAGGCCTTTTTTGCTGAGGGGTTTCGCTCGGGCCTGTGGTAGACCTTGTTCAGTGGGAGATCTACAAGATCAATTCTGGTCGTGAAAGAAGATGGCGAGCAGTGGAAAGATAGAGATCGAGAAATTTAATGGTCAAAGTTTTGAGTTGTGGAAACTCAAGATGGAGGATCTGTTGGTGGATAAAGATCAACGGATCGTGGTAGATCTAGGTACTAAACCAATAGAAGTGTCCAATGAAGAATGGAAGGAGTCGGATCGGAAGGCAAAGAGCACAATATGATTGTGTGTCTCAGATTCAATATTTCTGATTGTATCAGGGGAAGTTACAATGAAGGCTTTATGGGAAAAGTTAGGGACTTTGTACCAATCTAAGTCTTTAGTGAATAAATTGGTCCTATGGAAAAAGCTGTATAACCTAAGGATGAAAGATGGAGACTCGGTGACAGAGCATCTGAATGCATTTAATACTGTGGTAAGTCAGTTATCATCTGTTGATATCAAAATTTTAGATGAAGATAAGTG
>APFE030565646.1:171183-234340 GCA_000404065.3 Pinus taeda | reverse complement strand
GTTGGAACCCTTCCGGGTGTTCTGCATATTCCTGCATTGGCCAGAAATCTGATTTCTGTAAGCAAGTTGGATGATGCAGGTGTAAAGACAGTGTTCGAGAAGGATACCTGCAAGATGGTTCGAGGAGCACTGGTATTGATGCGGGGAGTTCGGATTGGAACTCTGTACAAGCTGCAAGGTAGCACTGTTGTTGACGGGTGCAATAGTTCTATGGTTCCTGAAAATGGAGCAGAAAATCTAGTGGTCTCTGGAGAGAAGACCATGTTGTGGCATCAAAGGCTTGGACATATTGGAGAGAAGGGCCTTTGAATACTTTATGGTAAAGGTATGGTAGAAGGTATGAGTAATAGCTCTCTGGATTTTGATTTCTGTGAAAATTGTGTATATGGGAAGCAGAATCGGGTGAGTTTCCCCTCTGGTGGTAAGAGGACGAAACAATTATTAGAGCTTGTGCACAGTGATGTGTTTGGACCTGTGAAAGTTCCATCACTGGGTAAGTCTGTGTACTATGTATCATTTATAGATGACTTCTCAAGGAATACATGGATATATTTCCTTAAGAAGAAATCTGAAGTCTTCGATAGGTTTAAAGAATTTAAGGCTCTGGTGGAAAATCAGACAGAGAAGAAGATAAAGATGATGAGGACAGATAATGTTGGAGAATTCTACAGCAAGGAATTTGAAGAATTCTATAAGAAGTGTGGTATAGCACGGTAGAAGACTACTCCATATACACCTCAACAAAATGGAGTTGCAGAAAGAATGAACAAGACGTTGATGGAAAGGGAAAGAAACATGCTCAGTGGTGCCAGGTTAGGACAGGAATTCTGGACAGAGGCGGTGGATACTGCATGTTACTTGGTCAACAGGTCACCTTCATCAACGTTGGAGGATAAGACTCCACAAGAAGTATGGACTGGTAAGAAACCCTCTCTTCACATCTGAGGGTATTTGGATGTGATGCATATGTACATGTTCCAAAGGAGAACCGAACCAAGTTGGATAGTAGATCTGAAAAGTGCATCTTTATTGGGTATAAGGATGGTTTAAAGGGTTATAAACTTTGGAACCCAGTCACACGGAAGGTTTTGTACAGCCGCGATGTGGTGTTCAGAGAGGTGAAAGATGTTATTAAACATGAAGTCCAACCAAAGGAACCTGTGAAGATAGAGTTTGAACTAAAGGAGGAAGAATCAGACTCTGTAGCAGAGGAGGAATCAGAAGATGAGGAGCCACAAACTCCAGCTGTGAGAAGATCAGCTCGAGAAAGAAGGCAGCCAGAAAGGTATAGTCCATCTGCTTTCTGTTCAAACTTTGCTTTGTCTGTTACTGATGATGATCCCAGAACTGTGAAGGAAGCAGTGGATTCAGAGGAAGGAAAACTCTGGAAAGAGGCCATGGTTGATGAAATGGCATCTTTGCACAAAAATGAGGCTTGGGATCTGGTGGAGTTGCCGGCTGGAAGGAAACCCATTGGCAGCAAATGGGTGTTCAAGAAGAAGACAAATGCAGAAGGGAAGGTGGAGAAATACAAAGCTCGGTTGGTAGCAAAAGGTTATTCCCAGGTGCCGGGAATTGATTTTGGTGATATTTTTTCTCCTGTTGCCAAGGTAACTTCTATTAGATTACTTTTATTTGTTGCTGCTGCTTTTGTTTTTGAGGTAGAACAGATGGATGTGAAGACAACATTTCTTCACGGGGATTTGGAAGAGGAAATCTACATGAAGCAACCTGAAGGCTTTGCGGTGAAGGGTAAGAAAGAACTAGTATGCAAGTTAAAGAAGTCTTTGTATGGGTTAAAACAGTCACCAAGGATGTGGGATCAGAAATTTGATACATTTATACGGGGACTTGGCTTCACCAGAAGCAAAGCAGATCATTGTGTGTATTTTAAATTAATTGGTGACCGTGTTATTTATCTGGTCTTGTATGTGGATGATATGTTGTTGGTTGTAAATGACAAAGAAATTATCCAGGATTTGAAGACCCAATTGTCCTCCAAATTCGACATGAAAGATCTTGGTGCTGCAAACTATATTTTGGGCATGGAAATTAAAAGAGATCAGACAAAGAGAAAGCTTTGGTTAAATCAGAGGAGGTATGTCGAGACAATATTGCAGAGGTTTTAATATGCAAGATAGTAAACCAATGAAGGTTCCTATTCTTGTAGGTGTAAAGTTATCTGCTGAACAGTGTCCCAAGACACAAGAAGAGAAAGAGGACATGTCATGTGTTCCATATGCAGGTGCAGTCGGTAGCCTGATGTATGTGATGGTCTGTACTAAACTAGACATTCCACATGCAGTGGGAGTATTGAGCAAGTTTATGTCAAAACCAGGGAAGGAGCATTGGACAACAGTGAAGCGGGTTTTCAAGTATTTGCGTGGCACTAGTGATTATGGTTTGTGCTACCGAGGAAGACCAGGATTGGAAAAAGTGTTGGATATTCGTGGCTTTGTTGATGCAGACTGGGTTGGAGATCTAGATCAAAGATGATCTACAAGTGGGTATGTGTTTAACCTATTTGGAGGTGCAATCAGTTGGATGAGTAAGAAACAATCTGTAGTGGCACCATCAACTACAGAGGTAGAATACATGGTAGCCACTCATGCAAGCAAGGAAGTAGTGTGGTTGCAGAGATTGTGTTCAAATATGGGGTTAGTAGAGGGAGCTATAAGGATAGGCTGTGACAACCAAAGTGCAATTTTCTTAGCAAAGAACCCTACATATCATTCAAAGACAAAGCACATTGATGTTCAGTATCACTTTGTGAGGGATATGATAGAAGACAAAAATGTGTTGCTAGTAAAGGTGAACACTTTGAAGAATATTGTAGATGCATTGACAAAATCTGTGAGCTCTGAGAAGTTCTCTTGGTGTAGAGAAACAATGGCCATTTCAAGGATCGATAAATGACTAAGCTCTCTTGTGGCCCCATGTGGAAAGAAAACAACAAGTGGGAGAATTTTGGGTTGTGTTATATTCTTTCCACGACTAGCCCACGTAGTTAACTAGGGGGTTAGAAGGGGGGCGAAGCCCCCCCTTCATTGCACCAATTGTGTAGCGGGGGGAGTCACAGGGGGTTTGAGGGATGCAGGTAACCCCACTTTGTGGGGTCCGAGGCATCACCCCAGAAAATTTTGGTTTTGGACCCTATGTTAGGTTGGGCACACCTACCTATGGTTTTGTGCATGATTTTTGCACATGGTTTTGGATGCGATGGTTCTTGGTCCATGGTTTTGGATGTGATGGTTTTTGGTCCATGGTATTGGATGCTTCGACATGTATAAATATGTATTGTAACATTGAAAGGAAAATAATGAAAAATCAAGTTGGTAGTCCAGGTTTTGGGATCCAAGGGAAAATATCTGTGTATATGTGTTTTATGTGTTATGCTCTCGCATTGTTTATTTTCTATGTTTTAGAATTCATATGCAGGTAATTTCTGTACGGGGTTAAAACCTACATCAAGGAAGTTGAATGAGCATGAGCAGAACTATGTGACACATGATCTTGAGTTAGCAGCTAGCATTCATGCGTTGAAGATGTGGAGACACTATATTCTTAGCGGGAGGTTCATTTTGATGAGTGATCACAATGGGTTGAGGTACTTGTTTGACCAGCCTAATTTAAATGCAAGGAAATCTAGATGGTTGGCTACGTTAGTGAGTTTGAATTTGAGATGAAGTACATTAAGGGTAAAGAGAACAGGGTTGTAGATGCTCTTAGAAGAAGAGTGTAGGTAAATCCCATAGAAGTTATGAGTTCATATGGCAAATATTTATAGGATCAGATGTTACAAGCAGGAAAACAGGATGATAGGTACCAGCATCTTAAGCATAGGTTACAACAAAAGGGTACAAGTGAATAGGATGTGGATTATCATCTCATGACAGATGTTTTTGTCAAATTTAGGGACATGATTGATGTGATGGAAAACAATGAGCTCAAGAATATTATCTTGAGGGAATTTCATGTTGAATAGTATTAAGGTCACCCAGGATATCAAAAGACATTGAGAGTAGTGAAGAAGTTTTACCATTGGTCGAACCTGAAGAAAGAGGTGGTTGAGTATGTTGTGAGATGTTTGGACTATTAGTAGGTAAAATAAGAGTGGAAGCATCGATGAGGTTTATTGCAGCCGATTCTAGTTCCAGAGTGGAAATGGGAGGTAATTTCCATGGAATTCATTACAGGTTTTTTGAGGACATCTAGACAACATGATTCTATTATGGTTGTGATTTACAGGTTGACTAAAGTAGCTCACTTCATTCCAATGAATTCTACAAATTCAGCTAGTGAGGTAGCTCAGGTGTTCATAAGGGAGATAATGAGGTTCCATGGTACTCCTAGGAAGATTGTGTCAAAAAGAGATGCTAAGATCACTTCCAAGTTTTAGAAGGATTTGTTTATAGGTTTGGAGAAAAAGTTGGCTTTCAGTACATCTTATCATCCACAGATAGATGGATAGACAGAAAGGGTCAACAGGGTTTTTTAGGACATGTTGAGAATGTATGTTATGCATCATCAACAGAGGTGGGAGGAGTATCTTCCACTGGTAGAGTTTTCATACAATAATGGGTATCAATAATATTTGAAGATGATTTTGTTTGAAGTAATTTATGGGTGGATTTATAATACTCCTATCAATTGGAGTGACCCAGTGAAAGGGGTACTAATTGAACCGGATATGTTAGCAGAGATGGTATAGGAAATGCAAGTTATCAAGAAGAATCTAAAGGAAGCACAAGATAGACAGAAGGGTTATGCATATAAACACATGGTATTTAAGTAGTTTCAGCTTGGGGAGCATGTGTATTTTTGCATTAAGTCCAAGAAGAGTTCCTTGAGGATCAGACCATGTGCCAAGCTGACACATCAATATTGTAGGCCTTTCGAGATCCTTCAGAGGACTAGACTAGTGGTCTACCAACTTGCACTGCCTCTGACGATGAAATTACATGATGTTTTCCATGTGTCATTTCTTATAAAGTATGTGAAATATGTTGATCCTTTGATTGACTGGTCTGTATTGTTGATGGATCTAGAAGGAGAATTCTAACAGGAACCTTAGTGCCTTTTACAAAGAAAGATGCTCATGCTCTGGAATTAAGCAATCAAACAAGTTAAACTGCACTAGAACCACTTTGGGCCTGATGAAGCTATATGGGATATGGGGGATCAGATGCAGGTTATGCATCCTTCTTTATTCGCTGGTTGAGCTGATTTATTCTAATATATGCTTTGATGTTGTGTTTTGGTTATCTCTATATATGTATATGTATGTAAATACTACATTGAGTTGTGTTATGAAGCTCCAATAAATATTATGGAGTCCATGATAAGCTGGTTATGTATTCAACAATATGATATGATGTAAATGATGCAACGAGATGTGTGATAAATATCCATGGGCAACATGCATTTTTTTTTATAAGTGTCATTGAACACCGAGGATGGTGTTCCCCCAAGGGGGAGGGGTATGTAACAACCCCTCGTTGATTTCCTATGTAAATAATATAATAATAAAGGTCATAGGACACATATTCCAAGATGAATGTTGGGAAGAACATAGTGATGGGTTTCACTAATGATTAATTAATGGTTATGGAAATTGGCAAAGGCATTGGAAAAGGCAAAGAGGCATTAATTGGCATTTATTTATGAAAATAAAGGAAAATACAAGAAAAGGAAGATGAAAGGTCACAAATTTTCATGTAAGGAAAATTCAAGGAAACATGAAGGAAAATGAAGAAAATAGAGGCCTCAATGATAAAAAGGATTATGATAATCAGTTCATGGTTTTTTTTTTCTTTAGCTTGGAGCTCTCTTATATTCTCTCATTCTCTCACACTCTTGCACACTTAAAGTTTTCTTGGAGCATTCTTGGAGCACTTGGGCATACTTTGTATTTGGAGAAAGAAGGCAAAGGAAAGAGGGAAAGTGTAAGGGAACAGGTGGACCATTAGCCACAACTAGATTTCTTTGCAGCTAACAAGTTGCATGTGTGATTTCCTTGTTGATTAGTTGATGCATGGTATGCGCATGTGATTATTTTGTTATTTTTTTCATTGGCATGAAGGATTTCTTGGATTGACAGTGTTTTAGCCTTTCCTTGCCATTTCTTGGATAGTCATGGTGTTGTGGGTTTTCCACTTGATTGTTTTTTGGTTGTTTCTCATAATTCCTTATGGTTCTGGGTTGGAAGAAATACTCCAGAAGCCCTAGAACAACTTCGGTTGAGTTAGTAGTCCTGGAGCCTAATTTGGAAAAATGATATAGAGCTAGTGGTGGGTTGAGTTACTAGTCTTGGAGCTAGGTTGGACAAACACTCTGGAGATCTGGATGGTTGTGGGTTGAGTTACTAGTTCTTGGAGCCCTTGACAACTTTGGTAGAGACCGATCTGGTTGGCTTTAATGATGTCAAACTGTGAGGTGGAATCATTAGTTGAAGGCTAAGGTGGTTTAGCCTCTGAAAGCCCTGGTTTGGTTTTTTGGTTTATTCCATGAGATCCCACATTAATGCTTGGAATATGGTGCGGGGGTGATTGGTTGAAAGAGAGATTTAGTTCAGCCCAATCTATGGTCAGATTGTACGTGGAAGTCCCTGACTTGGTTGGTAATTTCATATGCTAATAAGAGATATTTTTCTATTTTGATTCATATATATTTGTAGAAATTATGTTGTCGATATTATGGATGAGTTTCCATGATTTATATGTTAGTTATTTTTTTGTTATATTTTGTGTATCTCATATGGATCATGTCATGAATGGTTTATCTATTGATCAGTTGATGAATGTATGGACTAATAAGTGTTTTTGCAACTATGTGGAGAGGGAATAGGACCTTCTTGGTGATTCTCAGATGAATCTCAGACTTTTATGATCAAATATGCATTCATGACCTGTAGCTCACATGTTTTCCATGTGTTCGATGAAATGTGTGTTATGTTTTAGGAAGTCTAGGTCAAGTTTTGACTTAAAATTTGCATGTTTAGCATTTTTGTCATGTCATAATGATTCTGAGAAGTTGGGGTAGTGGTATGGAGGTAGACATAGAAATTAGGCTCAAATCTCAAGACCGCACCCTCTGAACTGAACAATTTGGATCACAACCACACCTAGGTAGGCTTGTGCATGTAGATGGAGGCCTTGTGATGCATGTGATTAGGGGTTAAAGTGTGTGAAAGGTACCCCAAGCTCAAGCCATGGTCACCTGGGGTGGTTCTTTGGCCCTTCAGTATCCTATAGCCCTGAGGGATGAGGTGAG
This sequence comes from Pinus taeda, assembly GCA_000404065.3. Lineage (NCBI taxonomy): Eukaryota > Viridiplantae > Streptophyta > Pinopsida > Pinales > Pinaceae > Pinus > Pinus taeda. Next base: position 227,068 of record APFE030565646.1, on the reverse strand, counting down.
TTGTCAATTGTCGTCATTTGACGACCCCACTTTCATAAATAAAGCTTGGAGGTTAGGTCATGTCATAGTAACTCTTCGTATCATGTTTACCCTGACAGGCCAGTGAAAGTGGGTAAATGTGGGAGGGGTGGTTACAGAGCTTGATTTATTGCAGCAACTAAATTTATTTGTGGAGAGGTTGAGTTATTACAACAACTAAAATTAATTGTGGAGAGGCTAAGTTATTGCAACAACTAAGTTCATTTGTGGAGAGGTCATGTTATTGCAACAACTGATTAAATTTGTGAATAATGATTTTCTTTTGGGAGACTAAATTTTTCTATAGGGTCATTCAATTAATTACAGAGAATAAGTCTAATTTGTGGGGGGTCACATTCTTCCTAGGGAGGTAACATTTTATCTTGGGGCAACATCAGTAAATTTCCAGAGCTATTTACTTCAACAAAATTCTTCTTCCATTAGTGGAATTTGCAAGAGAAATTCATAGGTTCCAAATTTTGTATTAATGAAGTCAGTGGCATACATTTCTGTAATGTCCCTTCCTAACTATTTTCCCGAAAGTAAGATTTTTTTTTTGTCAATTTTGTAATTTTTGGCTTAATGCAAATTTTGGTGAAGAAACTTAGGAAAAGGGGGTCAATGTGCATTTTAGTGGAATGTGGGAGCCACTTACCCACAAATAATATGCACCTCTTGGAAGGAAGTTTGATTTTCGTAAGTGGGGTTCAAAATTAAAGATGGGACCCACATGAGACTCAAGTGAGAAAGCATAAATAGGAGAAGAGGAGAAACATATGGGGCTTTTGATGATTTGAGAATTCATTATTTCTTTGGTTGTTCAACTGAGCTACAATGTGTTTCTTAGCACAAGAGATTCCCAAGGAATGAAGCTAGCCCTTTCTTCGGTGGACCTCGAGTTCCACCCTAGGAAGGTCTACCCTTTTATTTGGATACAAAGAGAGATACATCCTACAGAGATTTACATTGCCTTGGTTCAACAAGGACGCAGTGAAGGAAGCCATGTTGTTTTGGTCGAGCATAGGCGTTGGTAATTGGGTTCAAAGTGTTTCCAAAGTGATCCTTGTCCAATTTCTAGCTTAGAGGAGCGATAGTTTAGTGGAAGGAGGATCTTAGGACTTAGTTTGAAATTATGGCTTAAGGGACTGCGTCATCTTCTCTAGGACTGCGCAGTTTGTGGTGTGGGTTGTTTAAAGGGAGCCTTGAAGAGAGGATTGAGGAGTTGGGTGGCTAGGATTTTTTTGGGAGGCATACTTGGAGGGGTGTCTTAGCATTTTGGGAGAAAGAAACAATAGTTCCAAATACAAGTACAAATTTCTGGTTTGAAGGAGGGTCAAGCTCTAGGAGGCCGAATTTGGAGGGTCAAAACTAGGCAAAACCCTTTCTGAGTTTTTATGGGTTTTTGACAAGGAGTACAATCCTAATCTTACAAAACAAATTAGGTTGTTTTGAGGGAGGACATCAGGGCCTGAAGTCAGCCATAAGTGCAAAAATATATGGTCAACATAGTTTTCTAGAGAGTAGCATTTCTACAATAGTTGGGCATTTTTGTATTGATCACTTGAGGTTTGTATCTTTCCTTATGCAAGCCTAGGTGCACCTCTTCCTTATTCTATTATACTCCAGCCATTATATTTAATGAAAATTGATCAGTTTGGTGTTTGAGGAGAAATTTATGTTATATGTGTATTTGTTGAACAACTTTTGTTTTGAAAAAATTGCATGTCTTTGTTATCACTGAAAATTTTCCATTAGGAATATTACAGTGGTATCAGAGCATGTTCTTGGCTAGGGTGTGGAACAAAAAAAGGTGATGCCACCTAGAGACCAAGGGGTAGTCTTCCAAAGAGGCTATGGTAGAGGAAAAGGTAGGGTTCGAGGTAGAGACTAAGGCCCAAACCCATTTTCAGACATCGTGGTTGAGAATTGGAGAGGAGGGATGGAAAATCAAGAGGAAAACAGGAAGCCTAGGCCAATGGGTCATAACCAAGTTTTGGAGGAGCTGTTGAGGACTAATCAACAAATGTTGAGGCAAGGGTAGCTCATGATGGACATGATGCAATAAGTGATCTGGCTACTGATGGATAGAAGGCCCGAGGGAGAGCCTCAAGGCGATGGGGGTTCCATAGTAGGAGGAGGCAACCATACTTATTATCTCCCACATACTCCCCATCATGGGTAGGCTGGCCATCCTACTTTACCTCACTTTGTGGAGGAGATTGAGTCAGAGAGGGAGCCAGACCCAGTTGTATATTTGGTCCACTCAGTTGCATCTAGCAATGATGAGTATGAGGAGTTGGATGCATGAATTAAGTGGGTGATGTCTTTTGGGGAGTAAATTCACCTCAAGGATAGGTGCACTAAAGGGGTTGGAGCCCACTACAAAGGGGGAACATCCAACCAGTGTGTGCAGAAGTTAGTAGGGAAGGTTACACTTCCGAGCTTTGATGGGTTAGCAAAGATTTGGGCTAGGTGATGGATCCAGGAGTTAGACACATATTTCCACCTGAACCCCATGTGGGAAGCTAATACTATATGATTTTATACTCTTCACTTGGAGGGGGATGCCAATGAGTGGTGGTATTATGGGCTAATCACATTGGGACACATCCATATCAACACTTACACATATTTCACTCGAAGGCTGCTGGAGGGGTTCAAGAGAAAAGACCTAAGGTTTCATTTTAGGGAGTTAACTCATCTTAGGTAGGCTGGTAGCATAGAGGCTTACATTATGGAGTTACAGAGATTGGAAGTGATGGTGACAGAGATCTGAGAAGCCCAGTTGATCATGCTATTTGTGGAGGGGCTTGCTGAGCCTTTGCGTGGTTGGGTGAGGGATTACAAACCCACATCACTTCTGAATGTTATCTCCAAGGCCCAAGATATAATTGACCCAATGCCCAAAACCAGGGATTTTGTTCCCTTTAGACCCACGACACCACAAGGGAACCGATATACTAGGCCACCACAGAGGGATGGAGGACGTGGCCAGCTGGATGATGATACTCAGAGAGACCTTCAGAGGAGGAGGTTTTGATTCACATGCCAAGAGCCTTGGGAACCTGGGCACAAGTGCACCAAGGGAAAGGCCCCTTTAATTGAGGTGTATTCAGACAGTGAGCTAGATGAGTAGGCCAATATGGGAGCCAAGCAGGGAGAGGAGGAATGACAAACATCAAGAGGGCCACCAATACCACCACCAAGAGGAGGATCGTCTGCCCTATCTGGGGGAGTCCCTGCTTCACTTTGGGGAGTGTCAAAGTATTTGGCACTCAGGATTAGGGGGACAGTATAGGGGTGGGGAGTGTCGGTCCTAGTGGATAGTGGAGCCATCCACAACTTTATTGATGCTTAGATAGTGGAGCACAGGGGCATCTAGACAGAGGCATTTGAGGGGTACTTCATGTTGGTTCCAGGAGTTCAGACCATGCAATGCATGAATTATGTTACTGAGATGACTGTGAGGATGGGGAACTACTCACTCACTTATCACTTTTTTGTGGTTGATGTCCTAGAAACCAATGTGGTGTTGGGTGTCCAGTGGTTGCATTCATTAGGGAGTGTCACCAATGATTGGCAAAAGCTGGAGATGGATTTTTTGGGGCCAGATAGGAAGGTGGTGTTCTTGAGGGGAATGCACTCTTACCCACCATAGATAGTTTCATCTCACCAGATGGAGGCAGATCTATGACATGGAAACATAGAGTGGGCAGTGAAGTTGAGTATTTCAGAGACGGGCCCAGGCTCTAAAACAAATTTTGCATCCACATATATTGGCCTTGTTGGAGAGGCACAGGGGGTGTTTGGGGAGATCCCACCAGGCATACCACCAGATCGTGGTTTTGAGCACACCATTGAGTTGGAGGATGGAGTGAACACAATCATCACCATACCATATAGGCACCTGAAGGCCTATAAGGATGAGACAAAGAGGGCCATCGAGGAGCTATTGAGTTTGGGTCACATCAGGCTGAGTTCGAGTCCCTTTGCTTCTTTTGTGGTACTGATGAAGAAGAAGGATGGGACACTACGCATGTGTATTGAATACAAGGCCCTCAACAAGTAAACATTGAAGAATATAGATCTTATTCCACGCATTGACGAGCTGATGGACGAGCTTAGAGGGGAAAAACACTTCTCTAAGATAGATATGCACTCGGTATATCATCACATCTCGGTGCTGGAACAAGATATCCCAAAGACTGCCTTATGTTGCCACTATGGACATTTTGAGTTCTTGTTGATGGCCTTTGAGCTAATCAATGCTCCGGCTAGATTCCAGTCCCGTATGAAACACATGTTTCATGGGCAGTTGAGGCATTTTGTCCTTCTTTTCTTTGACGACATACTCATTTATAGCTCAACTTGGGAGGAGCACCTTCAACACTTGGAGGTAGTGCTTCACATACTAGAGGAGAACTAGTTATATGTGAAGATGTCCAAATGTGAGTTTGGACTAACAGATATGTTGTACCTTGGGCACGTGATTGGGGAGGATGGAGTAAAGGTATACCAGAAGAAGATCAGATCCATATTGGATTGGCCTACACCTAAGAACGTGACAGAGTTGAGGGGGTTCCTAGTCATATGAGATTCGTGAGGGGATTCTCACGTCTCGCAGCACCCCTCACTAATTTGAAAAAATGGGGAGCTTTTGATTGGACACAGGTGGTGGAGGAGGCCTTTGAGAGCCTTAAGAGGGTTATGAGCAGTTTTCCTATCTTGGCTTTACTGGAATTCATAAATTCCTTTATGCTGGAGTGTGATGCCTCAAGAAAGGGAGTTGGGGGCAATGTTGACACATGGAGGCCATCCTATTGCATTTGATAGTAGGAAGCTACGACCCCTTGATGCATGCACTGGCCAAATTAAGGCAATATTTAGTGGGCAACCGATTCAAGGTAAAGACTGATCACAACAATCTTTAGTTTTCTTGGAGAGGTAGTCATTAGAGGAGAGATAGAAAAAATGGGTGTGTAAGCTCTAGGCTTACGATTTTGAGATCGAGTATGTGAAGGGAAATCACAATGTGGTGGAAGATGCCCTCTCTAAGAGACTCAGAAATTTCTCTGATGGACCTTACACATGACTGGAAGGCTCAAAAAATACCCAAGTTCAAAAAAATTGGCCGAATCAGATTCCGGATGAGGGAGATATTGATGATTTAAAAATCAGTTGGGTTGTAGACATTTTTCGGGTCGGCGGGCTTGTGGCGCAGATCTATATGTTCTCATGCACAATCTAAAGAATCCAATTGTAGATCTGGATTGTTTGTGAAAAAATACCCAAGTTCAAAAAAAAAAAATCAGTCGAATCGGAGTCCGGATGAGGGAGATATCGTTGATTTAAAATCAGTTCTTTTTTGAATTCAGATATTTTTGTGACAGCGAGACAGTTGCAGCGTGGATCTAAAATTCTAGTGCCTAGATCTATAAGCTTACCACATGGGAAGATGTAGAATGGTTGTTCCATTTCCAAAAATAGGTCATAACAGGGATTTAGAGCAATATTGACAAAATTATGGCCATTTCAAATTTTCACCAAATTCTTTTGTGATGGTGGGCCTAGATCAGAATTTGAGGGACTTGTATAAATTTGATGGCTCTCATCTAGCCACATGGCTAGCACAAATGGAGAAGTATTTCACATTGAATCACATCATAGATGATGTGACTCAACTGAGTGTGGGAATCATTTACTTGGACCATGAAAGATGGCAATGGTCGCAGTGTCATCAAAAATGCCATCCAAGGACAATTACTTGGCAAATGTTTGCAAAATCCATTTGTGATCGCTTTAACCCTAAATCTAATTTTTTGGGACCTCTTACTAAGCTCAGACGGATAGGCACACAACCTAGCAAAGATTTTATTTTTACAAGAAAGAAGGAAACCAAGAAACATAAAGGGTTATTTTCCGTTGGTATCTCCTTATTGCAAGTTCATGGATTGATTTAGAAGGAGAAGATGATTCTGTCTATAAATCCTAGTTGCAAGAAAAATATCATAAATGTCAATTTGGAAAAAAATTTGCATGTTCCAGCAAAACACATTGAAAACAAGCAGGTTAATGATGAGGATGTGCAAGTTTATAAAGATTTGAAGCTTTCGATGGATAAGTATGTGTTGCATTGTGATTTTTACACTTCAGATATGGATAAAATGGATGTTGTTTTAGGGTCTCCTTGGATGGAATCTGTGGGTACTATCAATATTAATGTGCAGAAGAAATTCCTAAAGCTCTGGTATAAAAGGAAGAAAATTACATTACAGGATATTTCCATTAAGACCCAGGCAGACACTATGGAGGCAAAACCACAAGTTCTAATGACACTTACACATCAAATGATGAGCCTTTGATGGTTGATAATCAAACACAAACAAAGGTTGAAGCAGAAAAGGTTACAGGTACTGATACATCAGAGGAGGATTCAGTGGTTGAAGTAATATTAGAAGATAAGAAACAACAGCAGGTAACACAACATGTACCAGATACCAATTAGGCTCCATTAGGTGGTGAATTAAAGAAAGATACATCATTGGTTAACACTTCAACATATCACCACCCACATCACCCCGCAAGAAAACAACCAACAAGATGGCAATGAATTAGCCACAAGGACAACAACCCCCGCATGACAGATAGAGAGGAGCGAAGATCCACTTACTACACATCAACACAGAAGAGCCGACACGGTCAACTTCCATCTCAAGCGAGCAAGGCACCAGCTAGATCGAGGGTTCACTTTTCTCTTGGATGGCTAGATGCGTGTGCATCGTACCAGTGGACTACTCTTTTGAGTAGATCTTATTATTTGTGTTCTTCCTATATTTCAAGGATGAAACATGTTAAGGGGGGTGGAATGTAGTATACCTAGGGGGGATAATATGGGGTACAAAGGGAGGTACCCAATGGAATAATAATGGGATGGGCAATAGTAATAAATAAGGTGGTTAACCTGTATCATGTAAGGGACCACAAGTAGTTAGCAATAATGTAATAAGCCCATGGTATTAGATAGATGGTATTGAGGGAACCATGGTAATGACCCATGGTATTGTATGTATGAGGCCTATATAGAGGCTTGAGACTCCCCATTGAGAGATGTCAAGGAATTATTGTATGAACAGGCATATGGCTTGTGGAATGTTCTCCTTCCTTAAGGAGTGAATGTATGGTGTTGCCCTACCTTAAGGGTTTGATATTAATAAAAAAACATTTATCTATATTTAGATAATGTTATTTCTGGTGTTATCTACAGTTATTAGGTATATTGGTATCATTTCATATATTTTCATATCAGATCTATAACATAGGATCACCTTCAACACTTGGAGGTAGTGCTTCACATACTAGAGGAGAAGTAGCTATATGCGGAGATGTCCAAATGCGAGTTTGGGCTAACAGATATGTTGTACCTTGGGCACGTGATTGGGGAGGACTATTTCCGAGAAAACTAGTGTCTATTCAAATCTGCGAGTCCCACTAAGATGAGTAGCTATCTTAGAAACAAACAAGTCAAAGTAACTTGTGTTTTCCTTTATGGATGATAGATAAGAGAGAAGCAGAGAGCACCAACCTTAATCTTCGCTTGGCTCCTTGCTTGTTTCCCCTCTCCTTTGATAGAGATAGCCAATCCTTTCTCACTTGTCCCGCTTCAAAGAACACCTGTAGAGGCAAAGAAGCAAAATACCATCAAAGCATAGAGATCTATAATACCATAAACAATGTAGAATCAGAAGTACATTAACCATACAATTGTATACACAAATACAAGATTCATAAAAACACAATTATATGGAGGAAAACTCAAATAACTTTACTGATAGTAGAAGTAGAAGAGAGGATTACAACCCAACTTTCTGATCCAGCATCATCCTCCCAGCATGAAAGCCCTCTTCACCTCATCAAAAACAAGATCACCCAACAATACAATGTCTCACAGAGAAACCAACAACACTTCCTTATAAATTACAAAATTCCAGGCTTTGGATCTCGAGGATGAGGGATCCATATATAGATATTTGTAGGGGGGTGAGTCAGCTTCTGGGTTTTTGATTAGTGTCATTTCACTGATAGTTCTTGGTTTCACTTGGACATTTCATGATCTCTTACTCATCCCTGGGCGAATTCAGAGAGGCAAGTGTCATATGAGCAGTTTCTAGAAGATTCTTTGGGTTTCCACTTAGCCAACTGCCTCTGCCATTTGTCTTCTCTCACCCAACACACCCTACATAAGGCCTTTTCAGTATTCATCGCACCCCTCGTGTGTAATAAGCGAGATGCATCGCACCTTAACCAAGGAGCAGTCTATATGGGTCAGTTTTGACCAGTTTTGAGTAGTTTTTCAGGTGGAACTTCTGGGAAATGATGTAATCAGTTGACCTTGATCCTTTAGAGTATGAAACAACACTTTTAGGGGTTTAAGAGCCCTTGGTTTATCGACATATGTGATTCGGGTTATAGTGCCCAAATATGTCTATAACAAGGATGGAGTAAAGGTATACCAGAAGAAGATCAGATCCATATTGGGTTGGCCTACACCTAAGAACGTGACAGAGTTGAGAGGGTTCCTAGGCATATTAGATTTGTGAGGGGATTCTCACGTCTTGCAGCACCCCTCACTAATTTGAAAAAATGGGGAGCTTTTGATTGGACACAGGTGGTGGAGGAGGCCTTTGAGAGCCTCAAGAGGGTTATGAGCAGTTGTCCTATATTGGCTTTACTGGACTTCATAAAGTCCTTTATGTTGGAGTGTGATGCCTCAGGAAAGGGAGTTGGGGGCAATGTTGACACATGGAGGCCATCCTATTGCATTTGAGAGTAGGAAGCTACTACCCCTTGATGCATGCACTGGCGAAATTCAGGCAATATTTAGTAGGCAATCTATTCAAGGGAAGGACTGATCACAACAATCTTCAGTTTTCTTGGAGAGGCATTCATTAGAGGAGAGGTAGCAAAAATGGGTGTGTAAGCTCTAGGATTACGATTTTGAGATCGATTATGTGAAGGGAAATCACAATGTGGTGGAATATGCCCTCTCTAGGAGACTCATAGAACTTTATTTGATGGACCTTACACATGACTGGAAGTGTCAACTCTTGGTTGAGTACTCCAAGGATAGATAAACTTGTGAGAATTTGGATGGAACCCACAGGGATGACATATTTCAGGTGATGGATGACATGATCTACTACAAAGACATGATATATTTGGTGCCAGGATCTCAACTGAAGGAGATCGTTTTGCAGGCCTCTCACAATTCCCCCCAGTAGGACACCCATGCTTCCTCAAGACATATCATGCTATTAGAGAGAGATTTTCATGGTGGGGACACAACAAAGATGTGTTGAAGCACATGAAGGAGTGTGTACATTGTCAGAGGAATAAGGTGGATTTTTCACATCTTGTTAGTTTATTGCATCCAATTCCCATTCTGGAGAGGAAGTGGGAGAGTGTTTCCATGGATTTTATCACGAGATTCCCAGATGTGCAAGGGAAAGATTGCATATATGTGGCGGTCGACGGGTTGACCAAGTTTTCCCATTTCTTCGCCATCTCATCGTGATCTTCAACCTCCCAAGTGCCCGAGTTATTCTTTTGAGAGGTCTTCCAATTACATGGTCTCCCCAAGATGATAATTAGTGACAAGGGCAACAATTTTATGGGGTCTTTCAAGGAGTATTTTTTCTAATTAGTGGAGACAGAGCTTACACCCTGTACTAGCTATCACCTGCAAACATATGGGTAGAATGAAATCGTGAACAAGTGGTTGGAGAGGTACTTGTGCAACTATGTGATGGGCTAGCAGAGAACGTGGGTCAAGTGGCTTCATCTATGAGAGTTCTTCTACAATACCACTTACCATATGTTTGTCTCCTTTCCAAGAACTTTATGGATATGATGCACTTTATTTTTCTAACATGGTGTTTGGAGATAACAGGGCCCCAGCGGCAAAGTATTGGTTCAAGATATCCAGGAGATTCTTTGAGCTCTCAAGAACAACTTGCAGGTGGCCCAAAATTAGCAAAAGATGTATGTTGATAAGCATAAAGTGGAGAGACAGTTTGAGGTAGGGGACATGGTCTACCTATGCTTGCAGCCATTTAGAGAGTCTTCACTCAAGAAGAAAGGGGCAGAAAATCTTCAACCTCATTTTTATAGGTTGTATAAGGTGGGCAGGAGGGTTGGAGAGGTGGATTATGAGTTGGAGCTACCTTTAGAGATTCAAATCCACAATGTGTTCCATGTCTCATGCCTGAAAAAGGTGTTAGGGCAGCATGTTACAATAGCAACTAAATTTTTTCCCATGGATGATGAGGGGCACTTATTTTTGACACCTGAGTTCATATTAGAGACCAAGGAGAGGAGGTTGAGAAACAAGGTGATAAGGGAGCACTTGGTCAAATGGAAGGATTTGCTAGAGGAGGATGCCACATGGGAGAATGAACAAATTTTGTAGCATCTAGTTTTGTAGTTGCTTGGGGACAGGAAACATTCAAGATGGGAGGACTGTAATGTCCCTTCCTAATTACATTCCCTAAGGTGAGACATTTCTTTTGTCAATTTTATCATTTTTGGCTCAATGTAAATTTTGGTGAAGAAACATAGGAAAAAGGGTGTCGATGTTCATTTTAGTTGAATGTGGGGGCAACTCACCCATAAATAATATGCACCCCTTGGAAGGAAATTCGATTTTCCTAAGTGGGGGTCAAAATTAAAGATGGGACCCACATGAGAATCAAGGGAGAAAGCATAAATAGGAGAAGAGGAGCGACATTTAGGGACTTTTGATGATCTGAGAATACATTGTTGCTTTGGTTGTTCAGATGAGCTACAACATGTTGCTTAGTACAAGAGACTCCAAAGGAGTGAAGCTCACCCTTTCTTCAGTGGACCTCGAGTGACACCCTAGGAAGGTATTCCCTTTTATTTGGAGACAGAGATAGATACATCCTATAGAGATTTATGATGCCTTGGTTCAGCAGGGACAATTTGGAGGAAGCCATGTTGTTTTGGTGGAGCAGAGGTGTTAGGGATTGGGTGAGAAGTCTTACTAGAGATATCCTTGTCCAATTTCCAGCTTAGAGGAGCGATATTTCAGTAGGAGGAGGACACTAGCACTTAGGTTGAAATTCTGGCTCAAGGGAATGTGCCATCTTCTCCAGGACTGCACAGTCTATGGTGTGGGTTGTATAGAGGGAGCCTTGAACGAAGGATTGATGACTTGGGTGGCTAGGATATGGTTGGGAGACATACTTGGAGAGGTTTCTTAGAATTGTGGGAGCAAGAAACAAAAATTCCAACTACAGGTGCAAATTTCTAGTTTGGAGGAGGGTCAAGCTCTACGAGGCCGAATTTGTAGGTTCAAAACTAGTAAAAAATATTTCCGATTTTTTTTGGGTTTTGGAAAGGAGTACACTCCTAATTTTAGAGAATTTTCTGGGTTGTTTTGAGGGGGTAAATCAGGGCCTGAAGTCAGCTGGAAGTGTAGAAATATAGGGCCAACACAGTTTTCTGGAGAGCAACATTTATACAGCAGTTGGGAATTTTTGTATTGATCACCTGAGGCTTGTAGCTTGCCTTGTGCAAGCCTAGGTGCACCAATTCCATCTTCTATTGTACTCGAGTCATTATATTTAATGAAAATTGGCCAATTTGGTGTTTGAGGAGAAATTTACATTATATGTGTATTTGCTGAATTTTTTTTTTGAAAATGATTTCATGTCTTTGTTATCACTGAAAAATTTCCATTGGGAATATTACAATTTCCATGCTCCAAAATTAATAAATGAATTTGTTGAGTTATTTGTGTTCATTTTCTAAATAGGGGTTTCTGATTTGAATGCATGCAAAATGTTTGAATAAATGTCTCTATCATAAAAGGTTCCCTTCTTTACATACAAAGTGTTTGAAGAATTGTTTTTATTCAAAGTGTTAATGAAAACATGTTAAAGATTATTTTGAGAATTACTGCAAGATCGATTGGCATATTTTGGTTAGGGACATTAAATAATGGTATTAACATTAAATTTAACATAAAATAACAAGAAATAAAAGGGTTATTTCCTAACATAAAAAATATCATTTCTTTTATAAATACAATTTGATCACCAAACAATTTGATAAGCTTTTTTTTGTAAATTGCAACTCTATTAATTCTAGGAAAACATTTTACATCAAATAATGAGATACTTCAAAGACCATCTACTACAATCCTGGTTTTAAAAACCAGGGTGATCCATGGGCTTTACCTTTTTACCCTTTCTCCTATGGACTTCATCCCATATATCAAGCCATCCTTCACAACAGAGGATAATGCTACTTCTTCATTTTTTAGAGAAATTTCCATAGCATTCGGATTGGATGAATTAGATAGGTCTTTCTCTCTATCAAAATGATTAGAATCATGGTTATTCTTATGCCCGCAAATTTCAAACACTATTATGGCTGGAGATCTCTCATTGTCCTTCGCTAAAATATCTACCTTTGTTGAGGATTGTGTTGATACAACTAGGGGTTTCCTAGAATCTTGAGAGGTTGAATTATTGGGAGATGACTTCTAATTCTGGGGATTGTTCATTTGTCGAGCTATTGAAGTATTCTACTTTATTGTTTCGTTTAGATCTCTTGAGCCGCAATTTTTTCTCTTTAGTTCCTGGTTGTAGAAATACCATTTGGAAGAGGGACACACATTTTGAAGGTGCTTAGACTGTTGGTATATTATACACCTGTAGGTAGTGTTTTCATAGTCCAATGGTTGGATATATTCCTTGCCTTCCCACTAAAGGATGATTTTGTTTGGTAGCCCTTTGCTAAGATCAACTTACACACAAATTCAAACGAAACTTACAAACCCCTATGATAATATTCCACTATAACCTTGAAGAAGTTGTCTATATAGTCTCCAATATTTTCCAGTATCCCTGACCAGACCAATGAAGAGGTTTGTTAGGGAGCCTAACCCAAAATAGAATTGAAAAAAATTCATGGTAAGAGGATTAAACTCTGGAGACCTGGTTGAATCAAAAGGCATGCTCGGCCCCAAAACTAGGGCCCTTGCGAAAATATTATTCTGGTCCTCCAGATCCTTAAAGAAAACCATAAAATATCCCTTTAAACAAAATAACATATCAATATTTTGGGACTAGTTCTAGTGGACCCAATCTTGGAGAACAAATGTCGAAGATAAAAATCCATTAAAATGGCATATAATCACCCAACTTTCAAAATTAGTTGTTCTCTTCTTATTAATGGCCTCATTCACCTTGAGTGTTGGGAATTTTGAGGATTGTTCCACCACAAAATCTTGACCCGCAAGCTCCTTGCGAATCTGGGCATGGGGATTCGGCTTGAGGGCTTCCTTGAAATAAGTAGGCCTAGTAGAAGAATATGTCGAACCTCTTTGAGCATCTTCTTGTAGACCAGTAACTAAGGAGATAGTGGAGTCTCTTTTAATGCCATATTGTTTTAGATCGCTTGCCAACTACAATAACCTCCCTTCATAGAGGAGCCAAATCACTCCCATTGGAATGCCTGTAATCTAATGTATCCTATCAACTATTGAAAGTACGGTGTTTTCCTCTTTTACCTTAAGACAAAGGGTGTGTCCAGACAACGGTCTAACAAAAATGGGGAAGTTTGGAAGAGCCGCGTCTTCAAGACCTCGCTTGTCCTGATCCAAACCATCTGCCAAATGCCACGCATGAGACTTAACACCTCTGGGAAGGCCAGTTGGTTGAAGGATTTTGACAAACATATGGCAGACATGACCAAAACCCAACTTGACCTCTCTTTTCTGAAAATTTGGCACAAATTTTGATGATATGATCCCAACAACTTGAGACAACCATGGCATGCTTGTAGACTTCCAATTTCCACGCATTGACCAAAGTCGTGAAGGCATCGACTAGCTATGAGATCCCTCTCACTTTAATCACTGTGGAAATTCTGGTGACAGGTATAAACATTTTGACAAACAAATTCATTGTTATCCCATTCCCACACAGAGGGGCCCGTATTGGCATTACAACAAACACTTTGTGGGAAAATTCCTCACCCTTAGCATCGTCACAAGCTAACGACCTAAGAAGCGTGCAATTCGATATCTCAGACTCATCACTGGCCAAGTATATGAAAGCTTCAACCAATTGCAGGATCCCTTGCGCATCAATCACTATGGAAATTCCTCTGAAACCCTCACACACTTGCATCCACTGCACAAAAACATGGGTGTCAGCATAAAATATGGAGAAACCTCATACTCTGTAAATCTCATGACTGTCATTGGCACATTTCTAAGTGTTGCATGAGCTTGAAATGCTAACTCGAAGCAATTTGATAAGCTATGAATTACATTGTTTAAAGAAAAACATTGGACACAAAAGTATACAAAATGTGATTGAATATTAATTCATCATCTTCAAAATAATATATATATATATATATATATATATATATAATTCATTACATTTTATATAGATTAAGTTTGCATATATAGTTTTTGAAGATAATAAAATGAACATTAAATATTTATTAGGAATAAAAATTAATTATTAACTATTTTAAAATTTTGTAAAAATAAATATATAATTAAAATTCAAATTTTGATACATTAAATGTGATAGTAATTTAAAAATATATATATTATATAAATATTATACAATTCTCTATAAAAATATGTATAAATTTTTAACAAAGAATTTAAAAATTAAAAAAACTACCCAATAAAACATATCAACACATAAGTTGAAAAATCGTACCATATAAGAAATCGAATCTAATTAAAAAAATAATGACAAAGACATTCGAAATCTCGAACATATCAACATCGCTTCGCTAGTACAAAGCGCTTCACTCCATGCCTCTCAACTTCCTCCTTTGCAAGTACAAGCAAAAGGGGCCGCTCATTTAAAGGAACAATTAACATTTCCATTTGTAATTTTCTTTTTGTTTATTAGTAAGATTTTTTTTATATATATTTAAGCAAAGGCAGGGAGATTACCTAACAAGTATATTCATATTATCAGTAATTAATCTGTGTGTTAATAAGAAGTATCATTTTTTCTAATACTTTTTAAAAGAAGATATATAAAAGAGATATAATAAAACATTGTGAGTTTGAGAAATTTTATATTTTTGTATAAAAAGAGGGAAGAACACTAAACAATAAACATAATTTTATATTTTTTTGTATAAAAGGAGGGAAGAACACTAAACAATAAACATACTCATGTTACAACCAAACAACCATTATGTTAATAGAATGCAATATTCTTTTGTGATTGCTCTTATTAGCACAATAATCATGTTTTATTGGGGGTTTATATGTTGTTGTGGAGTATATCTCTCAACCAATGTGTCATTTTATTTAATTTTTTTGGCGTAAAAATGTGTTTATGTTGTAAAAAAGATTCCAAGATGCATAGGTAATTAGATAGATTTGACTTAGTAATATAACTATATACTAAAATTTGTAAACAAAAGAGTTTATGTATTTGAACATTTTGGCCACTTGAAATAAAGGGGAGAGAAAACATCATTTTTCTTTGAAATTTGATAATAATCATGAATTTGAACATTTTCGCCACTTGAAATAAAGGGAAGAGAAAACATCATTTTTCTTTGAAATTTGATAATAATCATTTTGTAAAGATGAAATTGCTTTATCACTCATGAATATTATAAAGTTAAGATGAAATAAAAATATTTAATAATATTAAATTTATTTATGCATTAGAAATAATTATTTAAACAATTCAAAATGACAATTTCAACACAATAATTATTAATTATTACCTGATAGAAAATCTTAAAAATCATTTTTTTTTGTTATTTTTCTATAATAAAATACAACTATATAATTATAAACCATAAAAACATTATATATATAACATAAATAAATCAATATATATATATATATATATATATATATATATATATATATATAGATATAAAACATAACCATAACCAAGGTCACAGTCACAGAGCGCCCACTGCTCACAAGGAGCAAGAATAATCAGTAACTACAAAAAACAAAGGATAAGCTTAAAACATGGAAGAAGAGCTTACCTCTATTTGAATGCCGGATTAAAGCTGAGAGTCGAGCCACCCCACGACCATGACCTGCAACAAAACAACGAGCTTACGATTAAACAGCGAGACGAAAACCTTGAAGGCAAAAGCATAATCAAAACCACATAACGACAAACAAATTTATAGAGCCGAGGTAACCCAGGAGTATAGCTGAAGTAGCACCCGCAAAACCACAAGATAGGCGGCCAACACAGGACAGAAGCCAAGGGTTTCATGCGCGCAAAGCTGAGCTTCGAATTGACACACAGAACCAAAAAATAAAGGAGCATCGCAGCCACAGCTGAGCCATACAACCGGGGGAAAGAAGAGACCAGCTTACAGCTAACCACAACCATTACCAGAACTTGCTGATAGAAACCCTCACGGAGAACCATTCCGAGAACAGGATAGTCAAAGCCCTCGAGGAGCAGCAACCTGGACCAGAAGCAGAGACCTCACCTCAACGAAGCAGCAAAGCACCGGAACAGTGACGGAATGACCGAGACTAGGGTTTGTTTAGCATAATGAAGAGGTGGGAAAAGCGAGACCCGAGGACAGGACAGTTGTCCTCACACCATTAAATTAACAATACCACGCCATAAAACCAATCAACAATAAAATCATCCACGCAATCACCCAATTAATGATATGTCGTAAGTGATCAGGGTTGGTCCCATCAAAGTCCCAAGGCCCAGAGGCATCTCGCAGGAGTGAAAGTCTTCCCACATCTAGGAGGAGTGAAAGTCTGCCCCCTCGTAAACCACTAACAAGTTATTTCAAATGGTGTAGTTTTTTAATAACAATGATGAGCCAGCTTGCATTCACAGATAGTAAACAAAAATAAATATCCTCACTGCTAATTTGACAACTAAATTATGATAAAAAATTCAAAAAAAAAACTTATATTAATAAAATAAAAAAGCAATCCATTTATAAATATCAACAAAAGTTAAAAACTACCAAAATAAAACATATCACCACGTAAGTTGGAAAATCGTTCCATATAAGAAATCGAATCCAATTACAAAGATATAATTACAAAGACATCTAGAAATCTTAACATATCAACATCGCATGGCTATTACAAAGCGCTTCATTCCGTCCTGTCCATGTCATTTTTATGATGTACGTCTGCGTTTGCAAGTACAAGCAAAAGAGGCCGCTCAATTAAAGTGACAATTACGCTATTGGGAGTTTAGGGTTTAGTTGTCTATTGTAATTTTCTTTTTGTTTAACGTTTTTTCTAATGTTAGTTGTGTTTGTTGACTATTTAATCATATCAAGCATTACCTTTGTTTATTTGAAAGGGTCCCTACTTTACCTTATGTTCGTCTTTGGAATGTTCAAAGAATTAATTAATTTTCATTCAAAGGTGAGGTGAGGTTGAGTTATAAAAAGTAGAGACGATAGTTAAAAATGTAAAGGCTTTATAAAGGTTTTAAGAGAATTTCATGTGAAAGGTTTTTAATTAATTAATTAAAGGAATTAAGTAGTTTATTTAATACGTAATTACTATTATTATGATTTTAAGGAATCCAATAACTCGTCTAACATGTAATTATTAGTGAATTTTTGGTTGGTTATGATTTGTCTTTCTCCTCGTAGTTTGTAACAAGTGATTTGTCCTTTTTTTGGTAGCCTCCAACACCCTAACATGTAACTGCCTGACAAGTAACTACCAGTAAATCTTACGTAACTGATTGACACGTAACTACCAGTAAATCTTTGGGGCTACAATTTGTCTTTCTCCCCTCCTCCTCGTAGCCCCCACGTAACTAGGAGTAAATCTTTGGGGGCTACAATATGGGGAATTTGAGCCTAAGTCTCTGGAATTTCAACAATTTCACATATCTCGGATTACCAATTGAGTTGCCCTCTATGCATGTGCGCACACATTATGAATTTTAATAACAATTGATTTTAAAAAGTACTTTATAATGTAAAAGGGTTATTGTAAAATATTATTAGTAAATTTTTTTTCTTTTATATATTTACATAAAGAGAGGGAAATTACATAATAAATATATTCACATTATAAGCCATGTGTTAATAGAAATTACTAATTTTTTTATAGACTTTTAAAAAGAAAACATGTAAAAGAGGTATAATAAAACATTGCGCGTTAGAGAAATTTTATCTTTCTATACAAAAGGAGGGAAGAACAATGAATAACATGCATAGTCACGTTACAATCAAACAACTATTATGTTAATAGATGGCAATATTCCTTTGTAGTTGCCTTCAATAGTACAATAATGGTGCTTTATTGGGGGTTTATATGTTGATGTGAGAGCATATCTCTCAACCAATGTGTGATTATTTTTTTTTTTTGGGTGTAAAAAGGTGTTTATGTTGTAAAAAGGATTCCAAGATAAATAGGTAATTAGACAAACTTGACTTAGTAATATAAGTCTATACTAAAATTTGTAAACAAAAGAGTTTATGAATTTGAGTATTTGGCTACTTGAAATAAAAGGGAAAGAAAACATCATTTTTATTTGGAATCTAATAATAATCATTTTGTAATGATGAGATTGCTTTATTACTCATTAATATTATAAGATTAAGTTGAAATAAAAATATTTAATAATATTGAATATATTTTTACATTTAAAATAATTATTTAAACAATTCAAAATGAGAATTTCAAACATAATAATTATTACAATAGAAAAATTCAATTTTTTTTTTTTTTTTTTTTTTTTTTTTTTTTTTTTTTTTTTTTTTTTTTTTCTATAAAAAAATACAACTATAAATTATAAAACTATAGAAAGATTTATATATATAACTATGAAAACGTTAGAAAACATTATACATGTAAATATTTAGTTCAAAACTCTATTTTTATTCTAAATATTTTATATCTTTACTGTTATTAATGATGATGATGGTGGTTAACATCCACTGAGGCCAAACTTTGGTTTATCAGACCTAAAGAAATGAATTATTTAGTTTGATTTAAGATTTTATTCCTATGCTCAAAAAGATTGGAGAGAAGGCTCTCGAGATCACTATAATTTTTACGTCATAAAAGGTTAGGAAGGTTAATATTGCAACAAAGATTATGAAACTGAGATCTAATGTGGTTGCACGCGGGGCACTCTAAGAGGGAGTGATTTTCATCCTCGATGTTCATATTCTCACAGAGATGGCAAATCCTTTCCATCCATAGTGTTTTAGGAACTATCCAACAACCCATTTCACTATGGAGCTCATGAGAGTTTGTTCTAATCTTGGCTATATTAATTTTCTTCTTTGAGCTAGTTAAAACAAAGAGATAATTTTGATCTTCTAGGGTGGGGTTGATGACCTCCTTATAATATCTTAATTTTCTTTTAGTTGCTAAATATTTCTCAGACCACATTTTTCTTTGAATTTAGAAGTAACAATATTTTTAATGTTATTAATGTTTTGCATTGCAACATTCTCGTCAATCTCCCAATGGTTTAACTAGACCCTGTTGTCTTTATACTAACCTCGTTTGAGCCTTAGGTGGTTTTGGCTGGAATTTAAAGCTAGCTTATGAAGTCTATTGTCTCCAACGTTATTGAGTTTGTGCTTGTATAATAGAAGCCTAGTGATAGCTAGGCTCTCAATAGGCGAAAGACCCACTTCTATAAGCAGAATAATATAGGGTGTATTGCTTTTAATTTTGAGGTTATATGTTATAAAACGCTTCTGGATTTGCTCAATCTTTCTCTAGGATTCTCCAGAGATGCTGCAAGCCCAAGCCTTACATCCATACAAGATAACAAGAGTGAGTAAAAGTTTCAAAAAGAAACTTCTTTCTATCCCACCATTACGAGATTTGTCGTTTTACAATTATTTTAATTCTATAAAAATATTATAACTATTAAAAAATAACTAATTTATTAATTTAATAAAACAATAAATAATTAAATAAATATTAATTAATTTAAATAAAAAAAAATAAACATTTAAAATAGAGATATGATTAATAATTATAATTTCTCTCCAAAGAAGAATTGAGAAATCAAGAAAATACTCATGGGAAGAGAGATTTAAATTCTTAAATGATGATCACCCATAAGAGTTAACACCGAATAATTTACATGATTACTTTGTCCAAAGAAGTATACATCAATTAATAATTAATCCATTCCAACTTTTCCTTGAAACGATTTTGCGGACAAAAAGTAATACACATCATACCCCTCCCTTTTGTGTGTCTCTCTCGTCTTACTTTGGAGGTTCTTAAGTTTGACAAAGAAAACACGTAGAAGGGGACGTTTTCCTATTTATAAGGAGCACCTAGCCTTTTCTCTATCTATATTTAACCACTTCGAGCCCTCTGCATTTACATTGTTATGGTTCACGGTTTTTCCTTTAGTGGGTTCCTTACCACTCCCTTAAAGCTAAAAATGATTTTATCTAATTTTCTTACCTAAGTTATTGATTTCAAAGTTTATAAGTGAAAACATATAATGAAAATACAAAATAAAATGCAACTAATAAGTTAGATTAATAGACACATTGTTGCGTTGATTTTGATAGTTAACCTAGACAATATGAGACCTATCTATTTAGAAGCAATGATGCAAAAAATAGGAAATTAGGAATAAATAGGTATATAAATAATAATTAGAGACAAACACAAGACCAAACAATAAAGAATAAGAAAGGCTTATCTTCCTCTTGTACATATATTCATAGACACATCTATCCACCAACTAATTTTAGTAGTAACTTTCATTGTGAGAACACCTTTTATATAAGATTAAAAGTCCACATCCTTTTTTTTTTTAAATTTAAAAATGATTAAAAAAGATAATATAAGATCCACCCTCCACTTGTAATAATCAAATATTTTAGATAATATAGGGATCAAATACATTTTGTGTCCTTTCCTATCTCATTATCTTGTCTTATGGAAGCCAGTATGAATAATATTGTAGTATTTACCTTGAGATTTTCATGCTTGAACTTAATTGGTATTGTCTAGATTCATTGGTGTTATTGTTTAAGTCTTGTACTTTGAGTACATTTGTAAATGTGATGGAATGAACAAGGTTTGATGATTACCAGGTCATTGTTCCTAAAAAAGTTCAACATAATCTTGAACATCTTGCTAAATTACACACGCTTCATGATCGTATCAATTTGTTGTATTTGTTTCTTGCTCTCACCCAAGCTCATGGTTGCTCGATATAGAAAACCAACTACTCCTCAGTACACATAACCCTTAGATGATCAATAACATATTAACCCCTAAGGCCTTAGCCCTTGATCCCTTATAAACCCCT
This sequence comes from Pinus taeda, assembly GCA_000404065.3. Classification (NCBI taxonomy): domain Eukaryota; kingdom Viridiplantae; phylum Streptophyta; class Pinopsida; order Pinales; family Pinaceae; genus Pinus; species Pinus taeda. The sequence continues at coordinate 205,709 of APFE030565646.1, read as the reverse complement.
AAACCATTAAGTACCCCTTTCCCTAACCCATTAATTACCCCATCTTAAACCATAACCGCTAAAGCACGAACCACTGACATGTATGTTATCCCCTAACCCCTCAATTCTCAACCCCTTGTAAATTAAACCGTGGTTCCCAAGTTGTGTAGGGAAAAGTTGTCATCCTCTTAAAACTTTTGGTGATATCCAAGTGAAATCAAGAAAGAATATGACATTATAATGATGAATGCAAAATAATATCAATATGTTTTTTTATTATTATTGTGACTTATATATATCTTAGAAAGTGTCTCTCTTCCTACATATTAAGAAAATTAACATCTTTCCTACATTTTTTCAACATATTCTTAAATATATTGATAAATTGCACAAGCATTATCATTGATTTGTTGTCTTTGTTTCTCACTCTCACCTAAGTTGTCATTGTCTTTGTCTTTTTTTTCTTAATAATTTTTTTCCTATATTATATTTGTAAATGCTTGTATCGTTTAGATATTTGCAATATATACTAATATTACTTTATTGATTGTAATTATATAGTATGGACCCCCTAGGGCATTAATCGATGAGGAAGGGGTTGTTGTAGTACAAGTGCCTATTCAAGGGCATGGAGAGAATATTGAGGATAAAACTAATGATCTTATAGAAGAAGATAATGATGTTGATAACATAGTTGAAGAAGATGGGACAAATAGATTGATCCAGGAGACATTTAATAATGTTGGAATGGATGATGAAGGAAACCAATATGATGGTGCTTATAATATACCTACACTTGAGAGGGCAATTCAACCTCTTTATGAAGGCTCAAGAACATCTATTCTCTTTGTTATATTGTTTTTGGTCAACTTAAAGGTAGTGAATGGTTTTTCAAACACGTGTGTGACACAACTCCTAAGGTATGTAATATATTTTGTGACATTTAGTACAACATGATAAAGCAGTTATTTTTTCCTTTGTTTTTAATGTTAGGACATTGATCATCAATTAATTTGTAACATTTGTATGCAATATGTATGATTAATATAGTTTACATTAACTAGTACTACTGATTTTTTATGTTGTAGATTGTTAGGTGAATTTTTGTTACCATTGTCAAATGTTTTACCTCGTACACACTGAGATTTACATGACATTATGAAAGATATTGGAATGGAGCATTAAGTTATTCATGCATGTCCTAATGATGATATTATCTATTATAAATAATATGTGTCAAAATAAAAAATCCCAAAATGTGATGAGAGTAGATATCAAATTGATTTAGTAATAAAAGAGGTGCCTCACAAGGTTCTTCATTATATTCCAATAATTCCACACCTAGGACAATTATTTAGGTGCAAAAGTATAACACAACTTATGGATTACCATGCAAGGAATAGAAGTGAATATGGTGTTCTTTGAATACCTGCAGATGGATTTTCTTTTAGGAATATAGAGGAAAGGTGGCCAAAGTTTAAAGAAGAACCTCGTAATCTTATGCTTTCATTAGAAACTATCGGTGTCAATCCATTTGGAGAGTTCATATCTACTTACTCGGCGTGTCCTTTTTTTGTATAAACAATAACTTTCCTCCATGGATGTCAATGAGAGAGAGCACATAATGTTCATAATGATTGTTCTAGATATTAATTTGTTTAGAATAATTTTTTAAAACACAATAACATCTCATTTGTCTTGTTTGTTTCATAATTATGGCTTATATTTTTTAGTTTACTCATATGTTCAATTATGTCTTATATATTTTTCTCATATATGTAGTAATTATGTATTGTATGTTCAATCAATTAGGTAAGTACCAGGTCAAAAATATGAATGTATCACAGGGGCTTCAGTCAATGAACCTCTACATATCATGTGTGTTCACGAAATACTAAAAAGTACCCTTAATTTGACTAAATATTGGAAAATACATCTAAAAATCACATTATTTAACCCTTACCAATATGAACCCAATACACCTTCCCAGTTTAAAAAACCCCTACTTTCACTAGATATCGTAGGTATTCATTTTTTCATTAACATCTTTTATACCCCTTTATATTTTTTCATTAACTTTGAGCTTCATTTTTTATACCCACCAATATAAAAACCCTTTCCCCCCTATTATATGCCCAATATATTATGCCATTTTTTCCTCAATATATATCCCCCAATATGAATGCACGTGGTATGGTATTGTCCCCCAGTGAATCCCCCATGGAATGTATATATCGAGCCTCTTATTGATGAGTTACTAGACTTATCGAATAGTGTCACTATGTATGATATCTCTCGACTAGTAGATGCACAAAGGGGATTTGAATTCCATGCAATGCTTGTATGGACAATTCATGATGCCCCAAGGCTAACACATTTTTCTGGGATGTTATAGAATTACCCTTACTTTTATAATGTTTAATTTTATGAATTTCATTTTATGTATGTTTTTTAAATAGTCCCTTAATTGTATATACTTAAAATAATTGATATAAAATTATTCCATCGTTTGCAGGTCTTCAGACAAAGGGTAAATTTCCTTGTCGAAATTGTGGTCTTAATATTAAATATCGTCATTCAAGGAGCTTAGGAAAGAAGGTGCTAGATGAGTATAGGCTCTTCCTTTCTAAGAACCATAGGCACTAAAGTACTGAAAAACATCTTTTCAATGGGGAGAAGAAGAGATTGGATTAAGACCACAAAGAATGACACCTCTTGTATATAAGTTGCAATATAATAGAGTCCCTCAAGGTATGGATCAAATCGTCTATGTATCAATATACATGATATGTTTTGATTGTTTAATATTTGTATTGCATTTTCTTCATTGTACCAATTGATAGGTATTGTTGTTATAATATATTAATCAACTATGATTCACCTTGTAGGTCTTCAAGGGATTAACAACATGGCAATTCCACAAGGAATGAAAAGTTATCCTGAGAAATTCAATGGACTCCCCTACTCTCAGTAGCTAGAAATTATTTGTTTGTTTGATACAATGTACATCGAGAAAAATATAACAAAGACCTTATCATGAATCTTAGGTGGAAGGGGAGATAAAAAAAAAAAAATTGTCAAGATTTGTAATGACATTAATGAGGCCAATCATGCAATGAAAAGTGTGATTCATTCAAATAGCGATGGAGACAACCAAAATATAAGCGCCCTTCCATGGTTATTGAAAGAGCAGCAAAGCAAGGATGTTAAAGAGGTTATTGAAAAAAATTAAATTTCCAACTAGATTTTGTTCAAACATAAAGAATATCTTAACAAACAAAGGTGAATTAGGTGGGGTTAAAACCCTTGATTGACATATGTTCAATAAGGTAATTATTTTGGTGTATATATTTGTACATTGGTGAAACATCTTGTTAGCATTTACTTTTCTACTAATTTGGGAATAAATAATGATCCATTGTTAATTTTGCTACAATTTATTCTACCTCTATCTCTCTCATGAAAATTTCACAACAATGTCAAACAAGTTGTATATGATCTTGGAAAATACATGAGGTAAGTGGAGATTTATGTGCAAAGTGCAATTTGTTAAATAATGTGTTGTACAACTTATATTTAACTACATGTGTTTTACTTGTCATGTACTATATTTTTTTGTTGAAACCTGTGATTTTCTTGTTTCATTTGTAGATGCTTGTCATCTAAGGAAATTGATAAGGAGATATAAAGTATTGGAGTAAACAAATTCCTCATCTAATTTGTGAAATGCAAAAGTATCTACCTCCCGCATTTTTCAATGCATAAGAACACTACCTCATACACTAAGTGAGGATATTGAAAAGAGTGGACCTGTACACACAAGATCAATGTGGATGGCTGAGAGGCACTGGAAATCATTGAAGGCTTTGGTCAAATAAAGAACATACCTTGAGGGTTCTATGGTAGAGGGATATATGGTATATCAAACCATGGTTTATATTAGTCAATATAGTCGTGCAATAGGAAAAAGTATTAATGTATTGGATTTCATATGGGATTTCAACTCCATGAACAAATTTGAAGTCCATAACCTATTAGGGAAAGGTAGAATGAGGAAAGTGAGATGTAAGTAGATAGTGGAGATTTATAATACTAAATTTTACTTTTTTGTTTTTATGTATATTGTACTTATTTAATTCTTATTCTTCCTACATAATCCATTATTATGAAGGTATAACATGGTAACTAATTTTATGTGTGTGTGTGTGTGTCTAAATTGTTTTATTTTAACACAGTCAATCGAGAGTGGGATGCAATACATTTATACATTGCAAACAATCTTGATTGGTTGAAGGTATGGATTGAACAATGTATACAAGCTAATAATGCTAGGTTATCATGGCATGGTGTGTCTATATTGTTCAAATATTTCAACATAGTGGAGATACCGATCTTTCAATGAGGGACATTGATTTAACATGTGGTTTAAAAGATTATTAGGAAAGCATATTCATCCAATATACTACTTAGGTTTCTTTTACAGATATATTGATGCATATGGCATGTTTTTTTCTAATTTACAAAATTTCCGAGTATAAATATGCTTATAAATTGACAATGCATTTTTTTATGTGTTTGGAATATTGCAGTTGAAATATCACAACAAAATGTGGTGTAATAGCCACAAATTTCACATCAAAAGGTTGGATAAAAAGATGAAAACTTATGATAGTGTGATAAATATAGTATTTCAAGTTATCAATGTTGCTTCTAGAGGTGATAGACATCCAATAGTCTCTGAGAAACGATACTATGGGTATCTTCATGATATACTTAAGTGTGACTTTAAATTATTCAAAATAGTTGTTTTCGATGTCAAAATATTCAGGATATGAATCCCTGAAAGTGACCTTGATAGGACTGTTATTGAGCATGCTAATAGTTTTACCATGGTTAATACAAGGAATGTTGAGCTAGGATCAGAGCCTTATGTTCTTCCAATCCAATGCGAATAGGTATTTTACACAGAGGTTCTAGGTAAACCAAGTTGGTCATGTTGGTAGATATGATCCAAGATGAACATCGGTAAAGTAAGATGTAGAGTAACATGGGGTTCATGTGTCAAACGAATACACCAAAGAAGTTAAAGGATATGTTAATAGAGACAATTTTAATTTGGATCAACTAGATGATAGTAACACTTTGTCAGATGAATAAATTGAAGGAGTCGAACCAAATGTAGAAGAGCATGTTCCAGATGATGATATAGATGATGATGATGTTGTGGATATGGAAAATCCTTTGAACATGAATTTTAAACTGGATGATATAGATGATGAATTGCATGAGAAGGAAGATTAATGATATCAAAATGTTGAAATGTATGAGGTATGTATTTATATTTTTTCAGTTGATTAATTGTCTTTCGTTCAACTTAAATTTTTGTTTTCCTAGTTTTTATGTTTGATTGTTATTGCATTTATTTAAAATATATTATAGTAGATAGATTGGGTATTGGGGAATTGAGAGTGATGTGGGGGGGGAGGGGGGCATATGAGATTTCACCTTCACGTGGTTGGCCTTGTTTAGTATAGAATATATTATGCTTGAAATTAGGAGAAGCTCATTTAGGTTTATACCATCATCTCCAATTTTAAATTTGGTTCGTCTATAGTTTCCAAGATTTTCCATTTACTAGTTAGTGAAAATTATGCTTTGACCATACATAGAGTGACTTTTAAATAAGGCTAAATACAAACCTAAAGTTCAAATGACTAATTCATAGAGTTCATAAATGACAAATTTAAGTTCAAATCAAAATGACATGAAAAACCTATGTTCAAGTCATCATCACTATAATCATCACCATATTTTTCATCATCATTGTCATCGTCATCATCATCGTATTTTTCATCAACATCATTATGAAAATCATCATCATCATTGTCATAATCATCACCATATAATAACATATTTATCTTCATCACCATCATAATTTCAATCATCATTGTCATATTTGTCATCATCATCATCATCATCATCATCATCATCATCATCATCATCTTCAACATCATCATCATCGTCATAATCTTTTTCATCTTCATCAACATCATCATCATCATCGTCATCATTGTCATCTTTTTCATCAACACAATCATTAACATCATCATCTAACCATTTTCATATTTTTCATCAACACCATAATTAACACCATCATCATCATTAACATCGTCGTCTTCGTTTTCATCATCATCATCATCATATAATTCAAGATACCTAAATTTACATTTCACAATTGTTTTATATATAATGGTGCTATTAATAATATTATGCCTCTTTACATAATGGGAGAAACTAGCTTATATTATAATGTACTTCCAATTATGATTTTCCATGTCCTGAAGAATATGGTATGTGGTGAAGAGATTTTCATGTAAATTTCATTCATAAACTAATCCCTTAAACAACTAAGACCTCCAAGAGGGTAAATCTGACATCTCTGTTCTTGTTGATGAATAATTACATATATTGTAATTCAACAGGGAGAGTGAGGGGGTAACTAGACCCATTAGAACCAGTCGAAACCACCAACCCAAATAGAAAAAAGCCTAACTTGGGGTTCTGATAAGGTGGTATCCCCAATGTTCATTATGGTAATTTTTTGCTACCATTATGTTGACAGTATGTGAGGGTTTTGATGAGCCTAGGTATTGCAACAATAATGTTGCAACTCCGAGGGCTACCAACTTTACTTATCAACCTGAGGTTCATGCAAACTTGGAGGTGATAGGTCCTGCCTTTTGTCATTGTTTATCGAGTCAGAAGAAGATTTAATTTTTTGATGGAAGGAGAGCAAACCTTATTCTAAGAGAGAGCTATTTATACTGCAGTAATGAAGAAAACAACATGAAATGCTAAACTTGCACCATAACCTAACTTAATCAATCAAACAACTATGCCAAGCAGAATTGCTAATTTAACATTAACCTAATGCTAATTATCTATGTTGCAGAAGTAAAAACACTAAAACTAGACTAAGGGGTACCAAACAAACTTAGGCTAAATAGGTTTTCAGTCAAAAAAATTGATTGGAGGTCGAAATCAGTGAAAGGAGGGCGTGAGGGAGCAACAACGCATAGGAACCATTGGATCAGTCGGGTGAAAGGTAATGAACAATGAAGATTTGATCGCAAGATGTTAAGTAGGTAGATGGACGAACATGATTACTAATGGGATGAATGGTTAAGATCTTGTCACGAAGGTTTTAAGTGAAGGGATGGATGAACAAGGGAGTAAGGCAGATGAATGGTGGAGATCGTGTCGCGAGGGATTAAGTGAGTGGATGGACGAATAAGGGAACAAAGAAGACGAATGGCTGAGATTTAATCGCGCTAGTGAGGTCAAGAGATGGATGGGCGAGGCTAACAGGAGCAATGAATGGCTAAGATCTTATCACGCAGGTGAAGGCCAGAGATAGATGATGAAGATTAGATCGCGGGAAAAAGAAACGTGCATAAATGGTGGAGCAAATTTAGAGGGTGGTAAGTTGTATTTCGTGTGCCCTCAAAGCTACAAGTTGTTTTCTAAAATTTCACGCGATTAGCCTAACTGGGTGACATGTAGCACAGAGAAACTACTTTTCTCGTGTGCTCTCGGCTGGATAACAGTCGGAGAGAAATCCATGCGATATTGCGCGATGGTCGTCAGATCAGGCGGGGCTGATTAATGGTGGAGATTGGCCAAGCTAGTTGGCGATTGGGTGAAGTGATAGTTGTCATATCAGACAAGGCAGATCGACAGTGGGGGTTTAAAGCACCTAAAGTGATCGGGTGAAGTGATAGTCGTCAAGTCAGGCAAGGCAGATCAACGATGGGGAATTAAAGTTCATAAAGTGAATGGTGGACTCCACGCGAGGCGATAGTTGAAGAAAATAGTGAATCAGACAGTGGTTGTGAAGGTTTGTTGGTGATGGGACAGTGAGGAAGCGATGGAGGGGGAACGTGCTAGAGGTGGTTTCAAAGGAAAATGATAAAGAAAACCAGTGCAGGTAAACAACTAACTGCATTTAAACAATGAACTCCATAGCCCATGCAAGAACCAGAGACTGTGTTTTTGGGGTTGTTGGAGGGTCTTTGCCTCAAGTGATGGTCCCATAGGGAGGAGATGAGGCCAAGACACCTGCGCACAACTTGATAGTAATATTTTCCTCTAACTAACCTATGAATTAAAAACACAACTGAAAGTAAACTACAACAAATGCAACTACTGAAACAGATGAACAAAAATAGGAAGCTATTCAAACAAATGAACATAACCAGAAAGCTGCTTAATCAAATGAATCATAACCAGAAACTTCTTGAGAAAATCAATCAGAAAACCATGAAACTACTTTAAAAAATAAACAAAACATAACTCTATGCTAGCATAATAGTATAGTAAAGAGGAGTTGTGGCTGCTTAGGTCAGGCCCTAACCCAAGAGCTTCAACCCTCGAAGTTTAACTCAGAGTTGGCTTAAACAAAACTCATCCTTATTACAAAAACCATGGATTACAAAGAAAATTAACAAGTCTTTGCAGTTCAAAAATAAAATAGAGTTTTACAAATTAAGTCTGAATCCTAGTGAGGACCTGAGCCTCTCTATTTATACATATGAAGTCTCCAACAACTTCCCTCCAAATTAGGGTGGTTTGGCTCCCAACTCAAAACAAATTGTTTTCTATCCTTTTCACTTGCTTGGCTGTCTTTTATTCCTCATGATGTGGTTGTTTGCACTCCGAGCTGATGGAGGAATATTTGAATGGAGTGGTAGTAGATGAGGAGGAATAACCTCCTATAATTTCTCTATATTATCCCATTCAAGCCTTGACCAAGGTCTTTGCTATAGTTCTTTGCTTTATCCTCTATACCTGCATTTCTCCTTGCTTTTATCCTTTATTCCTGCATTATATGCACATTAGACCACAAATCCAAATATCCAACTCTAACTCATTTCATAAACAAAATATAATCAAAAGTATGCAATAAGTTGTGAGAATAATTGGTTTGACTAAGCTAGGACGTGAATTAAGGCCAATTAAGGCCCATATAATTACTCAATAATGAAGCTTATCATCTCCCCCTACTGAAAGTGTTGCTCATCCTCTGTGAAACTTAGTGGCTCTGGTAGCCTCTCTGACATCCCATGCGTCTGCTATGGTCTCTTTTTCTTGTTCATAGAAACCTGCTTTCCTTTATGCTTCTTCCTACTGCCTCTTTTCTACTTCTTCTTTTCTCTGATATTCAAACTGTGTGGTAGTCTATTCCATTTTAGCAGGCATGTATATTATCATCTCTTAGTAGCTTAAATATATCCTCAAAATGTGAAATTGCTTGCCCTTGGGCAGCAAGATATCTAAGTTTCATCTGATTGTCATTTCCAATTATATTATGGGTGTTGAGTAGGGCCATGGGATTTGATTGTTCAGCTCTGATGAAAAGAGGTTCATTTTTCTCTTCTGGCCAATATTCTTTCATATTCGCAACCCTTGACTTCTCATTGTTTAGCCATGATGCTAGAGCCATTAATTGTAGATCTCCTATCTCTGCATTAGGATCCCAAATATTCATTGCTATGAGGGCCATGTCATGCAAGTAAAACTTAGCCATTTTGGCCCTATCCTCTAGTGCACTTTGATCACAAAGATCGATAAACTGTCTGTAGTCCTGAAATGGCATGGCGCTCCTTTCTTCCAGTGTTTTAATGTGAAATTGTAGCTATTGTTATCTGAGGTAAAGAGCATATGATTTATCTAGCATCCTACACTGGATGGCCTCCAAGGAGAGGGTGGCCATACATGCTAGCCGGTTTTCCTTTTCCTGGAGTTGTCCTCTCTCTATTTCTTATCTTCTTCCTTTTGTTGTTCTTTCGCATCTCCATCAGTTTCTTCCTTTGTTTCCTCCTCTTATTTCAACATCATCTTCCTTGTCTTCTTTCAACATGTTCCTCTATATTAGTTTCTTCTTCACCCATCTCATTCCCATCTAGCTCTATATCTTCTTCTTCTTGTTTTGCCTCCTCCTCACTGACAAAAGGACTAACATCATAGGTAAGGGTTTTGATTTCATCTTCTGCTGGTAAGTTTTTGAAGACTAACCATGTTATGGAGATCCTGAGGCTTTGGAGGGCATCCTTAATGAGGATCCTAATTAACCGATGGTGAACCAACTGCTGGGAATTTCCTTCATTTACTTTGTTGCTGGATTCTATCAGTGATTAGTGATTGCATCAAGAACTAGGGTATGCTGAGTCTTTGGTGAGTTGGTGTTTCTACCCCAAATCTTAATTCTTCAAGCATTCTCAAATGGTTGCCATAACAACACTATATCTATGGACTCTTGCATTTTCTTTTGACTTATTAAATAATTTCCTTTTTTCCACCTTTTCACTTATAAACCAACTACCTCTTAACCTTTACAACTTTTGATCAAATGATGCATATGAGTGAGTGAGTAGGATATTTACCTGTGGTCTTGATGCTATGCTGTAGTTGTCAAAGATCGTAGGTGATGCTGATGGCCATTCTTCTTCCTCCTCTACTGTATATTGATGGTTTATTAGCTTTTGTAGGTGTCTGTGACTGAATATCTGATGTTGTTGCTACTACTGTGGAGCTCTTGGATTTGATGCTACTGTTGCTGTGGAGCTCTTCGATTTGATGTTGTTGTTGTTGTGGAGCTCCTGGATTACCACTTGGTAATGTGTGCTGTCTTCCTTAGAATTCTTGATCATGTTGTTGGATGGTGCTGTGAGGATGTTGTAATGAATGGACAGAGGGAGTAGGAGTGTATGTGGATGCAGGGATAATGGTAATGGTTGAGGTGATTCTATTAGAAAACACAATCTTCACCTGAATGGAAGCAATGAAGTGAAAAAACAATAGAATTGATGGAGGGATGCATTGGTAAGGAGTGGAGGAGATGAAATATATGTGAGGCAAGGTTCCCTTTTGATCTTCTCTTTGCTCCTTGTTTTCTTTCTCACCCACCTGCACATAACAATTATGTTTTTTTATTTATATAATATATATATATATATATATATATATAATATATATTAAACAAAACACCTAGGCTTCCTTAGAGAGGTTTTCACCCTAGATATTTGCCCTGGGTGCCTCAAGGAAGGTTTTCACCCAGGGATCTTCTTATCCTTTTCATTTTTCTCATCCTTGGGCTACCTCATGAGGTTTTCAACCCAAAGATGGGATTCAAGCGCCTCATAGGTTTTCACCTGAATCCTTATTCTTTTTCCTTTTTTAGTAACCAGATGAGGGAGGAGCTGGAACTTGCTCCACCATCATCACTGTATTATTAATGTTGTCAATGAACTCTTGTCTTGATAAAGGCCTCTTGTACATTTTCAATATATGTCCATTAACTAGCAATGGAATGGCTTCTTCATCAATAGTTCTGATTTGCATTAACCATTGTCATGGCATCTTTCCACCGCATAAGGTCTGAACCATCTTGTCCTTAGCTTGCCCTTGAAATATTTAAACCTGGAATCATATAGCAATGCCTAGTCTCCTTCTTGAAATTGCTTCTCCTTGATTTTCTTGTCATGCCAAATCTTCCCTTGAAGTTGAACAATATTTGTATGTAGGACGACCTGCATTATGAATTCATCCAAGCCATTCAAATGTAACAACCTTTCTTTATGTGCATGACTGAGATCTAAATCTAGTTGGATTCCAACCTCAATGTGTTATATTCAAATTCAATAGACAACACAACATTTTTACCATATACCATCTCATAGGGTATAAATCCAATGTTGGTCTTCCATGTTGTATTAGAGGCCCAGGTGGCCTCAACTAGTCTCTCTGCCTAGTCCTTTCTATTGCTACTCACGACCTTGGTTAAGATGTTCTCCAGTGCCCTATTGGTCACCTCTACTTTCCCATTAGCTTGTGGATGATAAGGAGTGGAGGTCCTATGCTTGATTCTGTGATGGCTAAGTAGTTATTCAATCACGTTGGAGGTAAACTGGCTACCTTGGTCTGTGATTAGCTCTCTAGGGTACCCAAATTTGTTGAATATATTCTCCCTTAGGAACTCAACCACCTTCTCTTCTGTTGTTGCGTTCATTGCCTTGGTTTCAGCCCACTTAGTCAAATAGTCAGTGCACACAATGATGTGTTGTTTTTGCTTTGAGGGGGATTAATAGGCCCAATGAAGTCCATGCCCCACTTGTCAAATGACTCAAAAGTCACTTGAGGTTGTAGGGGAATTTCATCACTTGGAGTAGGCTTTCCCATCCTCTGGCAATGATCAACATTGACTAATGTACTTCGTCACATCCTGATGAAGACTGGGCCAATAATAACCTACTTGTAACACTTTGAATGTTGTCATATTTGCTGCAAAATGACCTCCACAAGGCCCATCATGATAGGTCAGAAGGACATCAAAGACTTCCTCTTCCCTTACACATTTTATCAAGATTTGATCTGGGCCAAGTTTGAACATATTGCCCCCAATCCAGGTGAAGGGGGCACTTTTACTGATTATATTCCTCTTTTATCTAGAGGGTAGGTTTGGTTGGAATTGTGCTGATACCAAATAGTTTGCAATATCAGCAAACCATGGGGAGAGTACTGAGATAACAAACAAATGTTCATATGGTAACTTCTCATCCACCATTCCTTCTTCACCTGTGGGAAGATTCATCCTAGATAGAAAGTTAGCAACAACATTCTCCTCACCAGGCTTATCAACAATAGTTGGATCAAACTGCTACAATAAAAGTAACCATCTTATGATTCTAGCATTTACATCTAGTTTGTTCATTAAATATTTAATTGCAACATGATCAGTATGCACAAATGTTTGATAGCTTGTAATATAATGCCTAAACCTGTTCAATGTATGCAAAACAACCAGGAGTTCTTTTTGGGTCACAGTATAATTTAACTTGACCTTTGACATGTTTTTATTGGTAAAATAGATGGCATAAGGAATTTCTCCTCTACCTGGCCTAAGGCTACTCCTATGGCTTTATGTGAGGCATCAACATGGATATGAAAAGGGAGGGCCCAATTTGGGTCTCTCAGGATTGGTGTAGTGATTAATTTACACTTTAGAATGTCTAGGGCCTCTTGACAACTTTCTGACCATATAAGTTCAGAGTCTTTGGCCGACAATCCGAAAAAAAGAGAGGCCAATTTGTTGAAGTCCTTTATGAACCTTATGTAGTATCCAACTAACCCTAAGAAACTCCTAACATCTCTCTACTTTTGTGGAGGTGGGACCCTTTGGATGATGGCTATTTTGGTTGGGTCCACCTGCAGTCCTTGCTGAGATATGGAATGACCTTGCACAGTCCCTTCAGTCATTAAGAATTCACATTTTTCTGGACTGAGAGACAGGTTCATTTCAATGCATTTGTGTAATAATTTGCCTAGGTTAGTTAGGGCCTCTTAAAAATCACAGTTGTAAGTAAAATCATCCATATAGATCTCTAGAACATCATGTACTAACTCAGCAAAAATACTCAAGACTGCTCTCTAGAAAGCGGCAGGAGCATTGCATAAGCCAAAAGGAAGGAACCTATAGGAAAAATTACCCCAAAGATAGGTGAATGTGGTTTTATCCTAGTCTTCTCGGTAGATTTGGATTTGGTTGTACCCACTAAATCCATCTAGGAAAGAAAATAACTTCTTCCCTATCAAACCATCTAGCACTTTTTCAATGAAGGGTAGGGGAAAATGATCCTTCTTAGTGGCTTTTCTCAACTCCCTATAGTTGACACAAATCCTCCACTTAGCATTCTTCTTGGGAACTAACACTAAAGGAGAGACCCATTCACTTTCAGAGATAGGGTAAATGGACCCTGCATCTAACAATTTTTGCAGTTCTTCTTTGATGATGTCTTTAAGGGTTGTATTCGTTCTCCTTTGTGGTTTCTTGACTAGCTTGCAACCTTCCTTGACGTATATGTGGTGAGTACACACTGAGGGGTGTACTCCCTTCATTTCCTTATAGCTCCAAGTGAAGGCTTCTAGGTTCTCTTTCAACAATTTCAATGTTGTTCCTCTTCTAAAGTAGAAAGAGATGGATTAATCTTCAAGGTTTTCTCTGGGCCAAATTCTATGGTTTTGACTCAGAGTGGGTTGGAATCAGCCACGCATAAGTCAAATTGATGACTATTTAGTGTTTCCTTCACTTCTTCTTCTAAGGGTAATGAACTAGGAGTTGGATTTTGGAGCAGGTGTTCAATTAAATCATCCTCATCTTACTGTCCTCCTCCTATGATTTCTTCCAAGGTATAAAGTTGGGCAGAATAACCTTCATCTTCTTCCTCCTCTTCTAACCATAAAGGTAAATCATGCTCTAGAGAAGGTTGAGCAGGAGGGTATAGGACTAATTTTTTGGACATATGCCCCTTGATGGTCATATTCCCAGCTGTACAACTAATGTAAGCTTCAGTTATGGCTAACCATGGCCTCCCAAGGATGAGATGGTAACCAATGAGCTTAGCCTTAGGCTTGAGAACTAGGAAATCTGCAGGGTATTCCCAGGAACCAATGGAGACCATCACATCCTCCACAATTCCCTCAGGGGCGACTGTGGAATGGTCTGCAAGTTGTAGCACTGTTGTGGGTCTTTCTCAATGACCCTTGGAGGTTGATTTTGAGCATGGTGTCCTTAGTCATCACATTAATGGCATACCCAAGATCAATCAAAGTGTGTGAGACAATGGTGTCATTGATGTGCACATCTACTATAGGGCTTCCAGGGTCTAAATATTTTGGACATATCACCTGCGCTAGCATTAAGTTAGACAACTACCCTATGACATTAATGGTAGGGGCATCCCTTTTTCTTCTTCTTGGATGCTTGAAGCACTTATCCTTAATTAACTGTTTTATATGGGAACATCTTTGATGGCTTGGAGAAGGGGAATTTTTACACATAGATTTTTCAATTCTCCCAGAAGTTCAGTTTCTTCTAGGGTAGGCTGGAGTGGCTGGGCTAATCTTTGAGGAAAGGGTGGATTTACTTTAAGGTTGCTTTCCTCTATTTCTTCCTCAACCTCCCTATGTGGAGAGGGAGGTTGGTTATCAGGGAGAATTCTCCTTGATCTTAGGTTGATCTCTTGGATTTCTGCAACATAAGCTGGGTATGATGTCTCTCCATTGTATGCTTGTTGAGCTTGCCTATTGTTTGGGTTGGGATTTGGTTGGGCAGGAATCTGGGGTTGCTTGGGTGGAGCAAAGTGAAGGAGTTATGGTTGTGCAGGTGGTGGAGGCAATAGGGCTGGAACATTGTTAAACTGGGGCCTCCACCCCTAGGGTGGGGTATTCCACTGACGTTGTGGCTGAACATAAGGTTGAAATGACTGGTTGGCTAGCTGGGATTGATTTTGAGATGCATAGGACCAAGGAGGGGGTGTAAACTAGAAAGGATGAGAAGGGGGTCCCCAAGAAGGTATATTTTTGGCTTGGTTGGGGTTATAGTATGCATGGGATGGCCCTTCCATACCTTGCTGGTATTGTCTAGGCTCGGGAGGTCCCCTTTGGTTGATATAGAAAAGTTGCTCAGTGAAACCTTTAGCTCCTTGATATATAGCTTTGAGTCCAGGTAAAGAAGGGCACTTGTCTCTGCAGTGGTTTTCTTCACAAACTAAAAAAATATGAATACAGTTTAATGGACATCCGTTCCTAGGATGCCTCCTAATGCATCTAGGACAAAAAATGGCCAAGGCTCTCTCTTCTTTCTCTTGCTTCCTTTTGATGTTCATGGTGTCCAATGACAAGGCAAGGGTTTGCATCATGTCACTTTTGAAATATTCCAACATATTTCCAATTTCACATTTGATGGATAAGTTAGAGGATGACGTACTGGCCATAAATTGACTACCCCTACCCTTTTTCCTAGCTGCCCTAGAATGGTTTCTAAAGACAACCTTAATATCTTCATATTTTAATTGGTAGACTTCTCCTCCTACTATCATTTTTAAGGTATCGAGAAGATCTTCCCTTACTCCTCTAAGAAAGACCAACTTTAGTGACTCAGGGTCAAGTGTGCACCTAGCCCTTTTGTAACTAAGCTGAAATCTTTCTTCATAGTCTTCTAGGGATTAATCCTGGCCTATGGTCATCCTGAAAATATCTTCTTTAGTGTAATTTGACCTATAGTAGTCCTTGTATTTGCTGTTAAAATCCTGCTACATTTGAGGCTAAGTTGTGATGCTATCTCCAGGTAAAATCCATGAACCAGTGCAATGCTGCATCCTTGAGGGTAGATGGGAATAGTTTTAACTTTTTCTCATCATTTGTATAGTCATAGGTTCGGCATATAACAACAAATTAAAATAAGAAAGTGTCAGGGTCCTCTGTGGTCAGGCCATGGAAATGAGGTAGAGTAGAGGGGCTTATATTCTTCATCTTAGTGTCCCCATTGATTTCCCTGATGGGAAGGCACTCTTAATTCTCTCCCTATCTCTCCTGTCATTTTGGTTTCCAGCCATTGGTTCAGTATGAATGGGTTCTTCCTCTTCTTCTTCTTCTTCTTCTGTAGGTTCCTCAAATAGGTAAGTTTTCTCACCTAAAGGGTCTTCCAATTCACCATCACTAAAGAAGAGAGAAGGTTTCTTGTTGGATGCAGTGGGGGTATTTGACAAGAATTTTCCTGAATTGTCCCTAATCCTATGAGCAATGAAAGGAAATGTTTTTGGTTGGTTTTTGTAAGATTTTGTTAAAGCTAGAAAGTACTTGCAGAATGGAAAGGAAAGCAGATAATGACAACTGAAAGAAAGAAAGAAACTAGATTACTTTTGCAGAAATAAGCTAATGGTAGAAAGCTAAAGACTAGAAGTAGAAGAAAAGAAAGTTTGGAGACTAGAAATAGAAGAAATCAGTAACTACTTCTACTTAGGCACCTCCCCGACAACGACGCCAAAAAGTGATGAGCCTAGGTATTGCAACAATAATGCTGCAACTCTTAGGGCTACCAACTTTACTTATCAACCCGGGGATCATACAAACTTGGAGGTGACAGTGATATATGCACAAGTAGAAGTGAAGGTCCTGCCTGTTGTCACTGTTTATAGAGTCAGAAGAAGCTTTAATTTTTTGATGGAAGGAGAGAAAACCTTATTCTAAGAGAGAGCTACTTCTACTGCAGTAATGAAGAAAACAACATGAAATGCTAAACTTGTACCATAATCTAACTTAATCAATCAAACAATTATGCTAAGCAGAATTGCTAATTTAACATTAACCTAATGATAATTATCTATGTTGTAGAAGTAAAAACATTAAAACTAGACTAAGGGGTAAAAAAGAAAGTTAGGCCAAATAGGGTTTCCAGCGGAAAAATCAATAGAAGGTTGAAATCAGTGAAAGGAGGACGTAAGGGAGAAACAACGCATAATAATTTTTGGATCAGTTGGGTGAAAGGTATTGAATGAAGGAGATTTTCTCGCAGGAGGTTACGTAGGTAGATAGGCATACATGGTTACTAATGGGATGGATGGTTAAGATCTTATCACAAAGGTTTTAAGTGAAGGGATGGACAAACAAGGGAGTAAGGCAAATGAATGACGGAGATTGTGTCATGAGGGATTAGGTGAGTGGATGGACAAATAAGGGAACAAAGGATTTGAATGGTTTAGATTTAATCGTGCTAGTGAGGTTAAGAGATGGATAGACGAGGCTAATAGGAGTGGTGAATGGCTAAGATCTTATTGCGCGAGTGAAGGCCAGAGATGGAAGGCAGAGATTAAATTGCGAGCAAAAGAAATGTGCGGAAATGGTGGAGTGGGTTTAGAGGGCAGTAAGTTGTATTTTAGGTGCCCTCAAAGCTATAAGTTGTTTTCTAAAATTTCATGTGATTAGCCTAACTGGGCGACATGTAGCACAGAGAAACCACTTTTCTCGCATGCTCTCGGGTGGATAATGATCTGATAGAAATCCATGTGATATCGCGTGATGGCTGTCAGATTAGGTGGGGTTGATCAACAGTGGAGATAGGCCAAGCTAGTTGGTGATCGGGTGAAGCGACAACCATCATATCAGACAAGGTAGATCGACGGTGGGGGTTTAAAGTGCCTAAAGTGTTTGGTTGGAGCGACAGTCATCGGATCAGGCAAGGTAGATCGACGGTGTGGACTTAAAGTTCATAAAGTGAATGGTGGACTCTGCGAGAGGTGATAGTTGAAGAAAATAGTGAATCTTATAATGATTGTGAAGGTTTTTTGGTGATAGGATGACTGTGGCTGCTTGGGTCGGGCCCTAACCCAAGAGCTTCAACCCTCAAAGTTTAACTCAGAGTTGGCTTAAACAGAACCGATCTTTATTACTGAAACTATGGATTACAGAGAAAATTCACAAGTATTTGCAGTTCAGAAATAAAACATAGTTTCATAAATGAAGTCTGAATCCTAGTGAGATCTTAATCCTCTCTATTTATACATATGAGGCCTCCAACAACTTCCTTCCAAATTAGGGTGGTTTGGCTCCCAACTCAAAATAAACTATTTTCTGTCCTTTTCACTTGCTTGGCTATCCTTTAGTCCTCATGATGTGGTTGTTTGCAGTCCGAGCTGATGGAGGAATATTCAAATGGAGGGGTAGTAGATGAGAAGGGTTAACCTCCTATAATTCCTCTATCTTGTCCCATTCGATTCTTTACCAAGGTCTTTGCTATAGTTCTTTGCTTTTATCCTTTATACCTTCATTTCTCCTTGCCTTTATCCTTTATTCCTGCATTATATGCACATTAGACCACAAAGCCAAATATCCAACTCTAACTCACTTCATAAACAAAATATAATCAAAAGAATGCAATAAGTTGTGAGAATAGTTGTTTTGACTAAGCTAGGAGGTGAATTAAGGCCAATTAAGGCCCATATAATTACTCAATAATGAGGCTCATCATGTTTCAATACTGAAATTTGACTAACACAAAAAATTTGACAATCAGACAACAAAATTATAACATAAATATCAAAGAGATGAATTATTTATTATTTTTTAGTGTTATTATCATGGTATGTGTTTAGCGCTGAGGGTTAGCTCAATTGGTCGAGTACATGTCATTAAAGCACATTAACTTTCTATTAAGAGGTCACGAGTTCAATTCTCTCCACACTCTTGACTCATAACTCTTAACCACCTAACACTAACACATAATCCTTGATGCTTTTACCATAACCACTAGAACATATAAACCATCACCTATGTTACTCATAACCATTATAATTCCAAATACTTAGAAGCTATAATTCTTAAACTATAACTTATATAAGATATAATTGTTGACCATGAGCCTTGTAATATCTAACATTTATCAATTATCTACTAACCCTTATAAATCATAACCCCATATTCATTAACTAATACAATAATTAACCATTATTACTCTTAATCTTCCTCTCATTTAACTCCAAAGTCCTATATTCTATGAGTGTCTTTTTCCACTACCCACTATAACCTCTAAAACTTACAACATCGTATACCCTTGATAAACCTAGCTAAATTCCTACCAACCCTTATGAATTGATGAACTATAATCACTAAAAACTAACCTTGTAAATAATAATACAACCCCTAACCATTAACTCTTAACACTTAATTCTATTGCCCCTAAATCCTAAACTACAAACCTTAACCATTTGAGCCCCTAATAAAAAAATTAAGTATTGATCCTTTATCATTATCACTCCTAACCATAATACAACTAAGACATATCCTTACCACCACTATGCCCTAAGCCCTAACCAACATAATCCTTATATTTAAACCCTCATAGCCCACCATTCATATAATATTTGGTTCATTTAATTAACCTAAATGCATTGCCTTGTATAACACATTAACCATATAACCCCCAAAACATCTAATTCTTAACCCTTAATTATAGCACTAAATCCATGGTTTCATTATCCCAATCCTTGAACCTTTAACCATTGAAATCTTTACCAAATCTAAGCTTTAAATGTTTCTATTAACTATTATAACCCCACAACCCCTATAAACAAACCCACTATCGTATAACCCTATAACTGTATCACCTAATCACCTAACCATAAATGCTAATGAATATTTAATATTTAATATTCTTTAAAGAATATTAATATATACGTATATACACATATACACACACACACACACACACATATATATATAGTATGTATAATTCCACGAACATTGTGGAGTAATATCAGGGCATTCAAAAAGGGGTTTTTCAGGCAGGGTTCGTGGAAGTTCAAGAAGGGGCATATTAAGCACGGCACAAGGGCATTCAAGCAAGTGGTCTAGATGGTGGCAGGTGTGGAAGGTGGTGCAACATTAAGTCCATAGGTGGTGGCATAGACGCACCTATATTCATGGTCAACAAATATGGAAGTAAAGGCTAAATCCCCTTTTTGAAACCTTGAATCAGGTAAAACCCCTTTCTTTAGGTTTTTGTCTTAGAAATGTTTATGATTTTCATGTTTAGTGGCCCATGATAGTGTGTAGGACTGCTTATAGACCCCTTGTATTGGATTGTGTGGTTCCCTTCATATTCTTCAAACCCTAGATCATAGAGGTCCTCCATAGAATTCCCTTTAGTGTGCCTCAATTGTAAACTTCTCCCTATCGAAAGTGTTGTACCTCCCTTTGCAGTACCATAGTGATTTGTATCATTTATCCATAGAAGAAAAAGGCAACACAAATTTACCCTAATGTACTCCCAAATCAACCCTAATGTATGTAAAAAATGATGTATCTTGATGGCAAGAAAATTCACTTTTCCTAAAAAATTCCATTTCCTGGTTCTCAAATGTGGATGCTCTACCAACTATTAGTTTCTATACACCTTCCTGATATAAATTCCAAATTCTAGAGATTTCAATTAAAAAATAATTTGTAGGAACACATGATTTATTTTTAAATATTCCCCTCATTATATTCCCTTTTATCCCCATTGCATGTGACTTAGTACTCAGTGGCCACAAAATTCGTGACTATGATTTCCGCAAGCATGCACACCTTCATCGGCATACCTTATCTCAAATGCATTTGCAATCAGTTCCAACTCTATTTTTTTTTTTACTGACATGGTGACCATAATTCAACGTCAAATCATCTAATTAAACATGGAAACATATTAAGAATGACCCTAGGTTAACTCCAAATAAATATAACATAAGTTTGTAAAATTTAGACCCATGTACATGGCATCAGATCACACTCAAAGCAAGAGGTTGTTCTAGAATTTGAACTCATTAATATAACAATCTAATTGTAGATTCATTTAGAATAAGTTACAATAAACATACCATGTTCCCAATGCTACAATGGGATAAATAGTATCTGTTCTTCACTTCACTTCCAAAATTAGACAAAGGGACAAACAATTAGCAGATTTCACACCCAAATTACTAAAACACACAAAGATCAAACTCTTATTCAACCTTTTTCCAAATGCACATTTTCGATTATTAGTTATATTTGATCTCAACTATAAAATGCATAGCTTCTATGGCCTAATGACTCTCAACCTGATTATTACCATAGATTGTCCATTCTCACCCTCTACCTCTACCTCCTATTCTACTTCTATATCTCTAAACATGCACATATTTATTCTTGAGAATAGAAAACTCTAGATATCCTAAGAGATAATCCTTATCCCTTCAAAATAGATCTTGTCTAAATTCACGATTACAATGCTTTTCTAGAGATTTTATATAATTTATAAATCCTAGAGATTTTGTCTAGCAAATGTTCTAGATATTTAAAATACTTTTGGAAATTTCGTTTTTGAAGATACCCCTAGATGCTCTTGAATCATATCCACTGCCACATCATAATACCTTGTGTAATACATATAATTTTTCTTTAGAGATGGCAGACATTTAGCTTTAGAACCTTGCGCAAGCTCAATGTTGTTTGTGGAGGCCTCAAACATGTGCAATAATATTTCCCTCTCTAACATCGTAAAGCCTGAGAAACCATCTACCCAATCAAATTCACTTTTTGACAAAAATATAGGTACAATCAAATGTATGTGAGTTGCAATGTAAGTTGTCTTTGCACACTGTTAGTTGCTGACACTTCAGCTCTTTGTAGACTATCAGTTGCTAACACTTGAGCCATTTGATAATAGTGGACAATTTCATTAAAGCAATTTGGTAATAGTGAAAAATTATCTGAGAATCCTTAAATGGAATGTGTGAACAAATTTTAGGTTTTCTAAAATGACATTTCCATATATACAGATTTGCATTGCATTGGTGGTATAGAAATACTTTAGTCCATTTTTCTATATTCCATGATTTTTTGTGCAAAACCATTTTGGAATACATGCACTACCCAAAACTATAAAAAAAATTCTCTACACTCAATGGTTATTAATCACCCCTGGAAGATTACACTTCACCCTGTTAGATTCCCACAATTTTCCATGTGGCAATGGATGTAGAAGAGTACAGTAAATTGATTTGGAAATAGTGAAAAATTAGTTTAGTATCTTTCAATGTATTTTCATTATTGATCGTGAATGTTTTAGGGCTTTATATGGTTATATACACTAATTTTTCACTAGTGTTGTAAAGTTATTTTGAATCCAATTTTTCCATGTTTCCAAATTTTGTGGACATAAATATCATATATTATTCAAAACTGGCATAAATCCTCTACACTTGATCATCATGGAAGATTACACCTAGCCCTTTAGCATAGAGAAAAAATTACCCATTATTAGATTATACTACAACCATTTAGAAATATGAAAAGATTAAGCTTCAACCACTTGGAAATAGTGAAAGTTATCCCAATTCTTTCAATAGAATACCATTATTATTATAACAAAACAAATTTTACAAAGTTTTACAATGATAAATCTATAATCCTAGTTTCAACTGGTGATACAGATGAACACTTTGAGACCTTTCCCTTAAAAATAAACACATATAAATTGTAAACTGCATGTTATTGACATAGATTATGCATTAAATTGAAGCACATGTGAACTATTATATCTAGGTGCACAAGGCTCTATCCACCCATTTACTACCACCCCCAAACTACAATAAATACTTTATAGCTTGACACGGATATGTCAATTTATGTCAAAATGTAATTTTTCCTTTATAAATAGGGTTCTAAAGGCCTCTCATTTTTCTTAGATTTTAGTCATTCAACATCGTTGTTGGGGCTTGGTTTTGCCCAGTTTTGACACCCTTTTCCATACTTTACCTCTCCCATTTTGAAATTTCTTTAACCCCTATTATGCCTATTTCGGTTATAATACTTAGGTTTTTGCCAAAACGGTGTCGTACACTAAAGGTATGCAAATTAACACGAAAAGCATCTTTTACCTTAACTTTAAGTATTCCTTACAATTAGTTGTTCTTTATTTTAATTACCATGCCAACTAATCTAGGGTTCTTGTGCAGATTTGTTTTGATTCAAAAACAGGCCCGCATTTCTTGCAGCCATGGATTTCCTGTAACCGCTCGAATTTCCTACAGCAACATTGGTAGTTAGATATGTTTCACGAATACCTAAGTCAAACGGGAACATGGGTTTTGTGGGGAAAATATCACATAAGGATGTTGTTCTATTGGCTGTTTCAAATTTGCCAATGATACTGCCCATATTCAAAACCTTCTCTCATTGGCCGTGTGGAGGAAAGCTACAACCATGTAATGAATTCCATCTAATCCATGGTTTCAGTCATGGATTAGACCCAATATGGCTAAATTTGATATTTTGTAACATAATTGTTAACCGATGGCTTAGATTAGTAGTCTTCCTTACTTTGAGCCATATATGGGATTTTGTAAATGTATAAAATTTGTTCTAGTTTTCATGATAGGGGGTTACTGGGTTGGTTTCAACTAAGACTGTCTATCCAATTGTACTCGACCATATATTTTTCATGTTAATACAATATTATATGTTTTGTCTACTTCAGTGAACAATATCTTCTAATTTTGAGGGGTTGTGAGTAAGGCAGGGCCCCCTTTGCTCACAACTCCCGTAGTTTAGTGTTTATGCATTTTATTTATGTTATGTAATAATAATTTATTATTACAGCTAATGCACTCTTTCTAATATATTAGTAGCAATTGATTAAATAAACCAGTTTCCTGTTAATTTGTGGAATTCATTTAATGAAGATTTGATTTCTAATGTTGAGTGAATTTCTGAGCTTGTTGTAGGTTGATTTATGTATCTTTTCCTAATCATCATCAGTAATCTTAAGAGCTGTAGAGGGATGTTTGATCCACTCTATAGCCTTTGCTGCTAAGTGATTGACGTAGGAAAGAGTCATTGGTTTTGTATAATTGACTAGTTAGATTAATCAACACTTATAGTGTTAAGCCTACATATATATTGAACAACATCTCACAAGCTTACCTGCCCTAGGTTGATGATTTATGTTAATCAAATTAGAAGGCTATAATTTGACTCAACATTTTGGCATCATTGCCAGGGAGGTTCTAAAGGGATAATACTGAAGTGGTTTGCATTACATGCATTGTTTGGAATTTTTCAGGACTGGGGGAGTCGAAATGGTAAGATGAAAGGCAAAGCCTACACACCGGAGGAGGTCAAAAGGTCACCAAAGTTGTGTCCTGATTGTTTGGTAAGCAATTTTTTGAATTTTTTTTCATAGTAGATGATTGGGTCCAACATCTACAAATGTCTTTTGTGGTGGTGTGAGCACCACTTCATTTAATAATACACTGACAAGGAAAAGAAGTCTGCAAGATATAAGGCAACAAGAGAAGAAGAGTCTAAATAGGAGGTCCACGGTCCTAAAAAGAGCCCAGAAGATATTCCTACTTCTACAGTAGCAAATTTTGTAGGCAAATCTTCTGTCGTTGCCCATTTTGAATCTCGTTCGGAAAGGAAAACAACATCTTTTCTCAATGGTCAGCTTAAAAAATAATTCTTTGGAAATCCTATTCAAGAACTAGAATTCCAAACCATTGATTCTGCAGAATCTATAGTTTACAGAGGCCCCACTTCCTTTTGGTCTAGAATGGCTCATGAAGAGGGGACTAGTCACACAGATGGATATGATGAGAAGGAAGAAGAACTAGTCACATTCAAATTCCCTATCAGGGAGGCTGGTGGAGCTACTCAGATGAAGAATATTCCTCCTACAGCCTTGCCTAACTTTCATGGGGTTCCCAGTGAAGATCCTGATTCCTTTCTATTCAAGTTCGATGTGTTATGCAGGAGCTATGACTATTCTTCCAATACTCATAAGCTAAAGTTGTTTCTTGCAACATTGAAGGATGCAACTTTGAAGTGGTTTATGGGGTTGGCTTCAAACTCCATTACAACTTGGGAGGAAATGAAAAATGTATTCTTTAGGAAATATCAAGATTATTACAAGACTAGGGACCACAAAGAATAGATTTTTGGCATGACTCAGAAGCAGGGGGAGAGTATTGAGGACTTAGTGGAGAGATTTCAGTATAATCTACAAAGATCCAAAATGAATCAACTGAGCAAGGATACTAAAAGAGCAATTTCTTAGAGCAATCAAACCAGAATCTCTGGAGATTCTAAACTTAATGGGAGGAGGTTCTATGATGAAGTATGTGTGATATGTCGGTGATATTCACGAGGAAATTCTAAATTTGGAGGAGGAACAAGGGATACTTATTCCAAGCTTGTCAAGTTAGTTGCTGGAGCTGGAGTAACCAAAGATGAAATGGTTAATTTATTTGAAATTTTGAAAATTGATATTCTTAGCACATTATCTTCTCAATTGGATGTTTTGCAGGTTAAGAAGAAATAGGAAAAACAAGAGGAATTGGAGAAAGCCCTGGCCATGTTCTATTTGAAATGTAGGAAGAAACATGCCTTGAGGGAATTTCCTGCAGAGAGTATAGAGGTATGCCGAATCTGTGAAGCGGAGAATTCCACTAATCGATGTCCTTCACTTCCTGAAATCAAAGCAGCATATCTAGCAGATCAAGGAGTTGTCAATGCTCCTAAAAAATGCAATCAATGCACATTAGACCACTAGATGTGCCATCTTACTTTTACTCATCTCATTAAGAAAAATATAATTAAAACATGTAAAGAATTATGAGAAGAGTTGATTTTACTAAGCTAGGAGGTGTATTAAGGTCCATATATTTTACCCAATTATGAGCCTCATCAATTGGTTGAAAGATATTTTTGGTTCAACCCAATTTATGGTCAGGTGGTATGTGGAAGTCCCTGACTTGGTTGGTAATTTCATATGATAATAAGATTTTTTTCTTCTATTTTTATTCATGTATATTTGTAGAAGTTATGTTGTTGATATTATGGATGAGTTTCCATCATTTATATGTTGGTTATTTTCTGGTTACATGTTTTTCATATGTTATGTATCTCCTATGGATCATGTCATGAATGGTTTAACTATTGATCAGTTGATGAATGTATGGACTAATAAGTGTTGTTGAAGCTATGTGGAGAGCATATAGGGCCTTCTCGATAATTCTCAGATGAATCTCAAACTTCTATGATCAAATATGCATTCATGACATGTAGCTTTCATGTTGTCCATGTGTGTTGACGAAATGTCTGTTATGTTTTAGGAAGTTTAGGTCAAGTTTTTCCTTTAAATTTATATGTTTAGCATTTTTTTCATGTCATAATGATTCTAAGAAATTTTAGGAACTTTTGGGCAGTGGTCTGGACATTGACCTAGAAATTAGGCTCAAATCTCGAGACCAAACCCTTTAAACTGGACAACTTGGGTCACAACTGCACCCCGGTAGGCTTGTGCATGTAGATGGAGGCTTGTAACTACATGGAGGCCTTTTCATGCATGCAGATGGGGGTTGAAGTGTGTGAAAATCAGCCCCATCTCAAGGCATGGTCACCTAGGGTGGTTCTTTTTCCCTTGAGTGTCTTGTAGCCCTGAGGGATGAGGTGAGTTATCAGTTGTCATCAGTTGTCGACCCCACTTTCATAACTAAATCTTGGAGGTTGGGTCATGTGATAGTGACTCTTCGTCGCATGTTTACCCTGGGAGGCCAGTGAAAGTGAGTAAATGTGGGAGGGGTGGTTACAGAAGTTGAGTTATTGCAGCAACTAAATTTATTTGTGTAGAGGTTGAGTTATTACAACAACTAAAATTAATTGTGAAGAGGATAAGTTATTGCAACAACTGAGTTCATTTGTGGAGAGGTCATGTTATTACAACAACTGATTAAATTTGTGAAGAATGATTTTCTTCTGGGAGGCTAAATTTTTCTATAGGGTCATTCAATTCATTATGGAGAATAAGACTAATTTGTGGGGCTCACATTCTTCCTAGAGAGATCACATTTTATCTTGGGGCAACATGAATAAATTTCCAGAGCTATTTACTTCAACAAAATTCTTCTGCCTTTAATGGCATTTGCAGGAGTAATTCATAGATTCCAAATTTCATATTAATGAAGTGAATGGCATATATTTCCATGCTTCAAAATTAATAAATAAATTAGTTGAGTTATTGGTGTTCATTTGATAAGTAGGGGTTTCTGATTTGAATGCATGCAAAATGTTTGAATAAATGTCTATATCATAAAAGGTTCCCTTCTTTGCATACAAAGTGTTTGAAGAACTGTTTTTATGCAAAGTGTTTGTGAAAATGTGTTAAATATTATTTTGAGAATTATTGCAAGATCTATTGGCATATTTTGGTTAGGCACATTGTATAATGGTATTAACATTAAATTTAAAATACAATAACAAGATATAAAAGGATTATTTCCTAACATAAATAATATTAAATTTTTTAGAAATACAATTTGATCACCAAAAAATTTGATAAGTTTTTCTTTTTGTAAATTGCAATTATGTTAATTCTAGGAAAAAATTTTACGCCAGAAAATCAAATACTTCAAACACCATCTACTACAATCCTAGTTTTAAAAACCAAGGTGATCCATGGGTTTTACCTTTTTACCCTTTCTCCTATGGACTTCAACCCATTTATCGAGCCATCCTTCACAACAAAGGATGATTCTACTTCTTCATTTTGTTGAGAAAGTTCTATAGCATCCAGATTGGATGAATGAGATAGGTCTTTCTTGCTATCAGAATGATCATACTCATGGTTCTTCTTATGCCCGCAAATTGCAAACACTATAATGGCTAGAGAACTCTCATTTTCCTCACTAAAAGATCTACCTATATTGAGGATTTTGTTGATGCAACTCGGGGTTTCCTGAAAGCTTGAGAGGTTGAATTATTGGGAGATGACTTCTGATTCTAGGGATTTTTAATTTGTTTATCTATTGAAGTATTTGACTTTGAAGCATCCTTTGGATCTCTCCAGCCACATTTTTTTCTCTTTAGTTCTTGGTTGTAGAAAGCCCTTTGGAAGAGGGACACACATTCTTAAGGTGCCTAGACTGTTGGCATATTATACACCTGAAGGTAGCGTTTTCGTAGTCCAATGGCTAGATATACTCCTTGCCTTCCCACTAAAGGATGATTTTGTCTAGTATCCCTTCGCTAAGATCCACTTCCACATAAATGCATACGAAACTTACAAACCCTTGTGACAATATGCCACTATCAACCTTGATGAAGTTTTCTATAGAGTCTCCAATATCCTCTAGGATCCATGGCCAGATCTAATGAAGAGGTAAGTTAGGGATCATAACCCAAAATAGATTTGACAAGGATTTCATGGTAAGAGGATTAAAATCCAGAGACCATGGTTGAATTGAAACGTCTGCTCGGCCCCAAAACTATGGCCCTTGGTCTAAAATATTCTTTTGGTCTTCCAGATCTTTTGGAACCAATATTGGAGAGCAGCTCCTGAAGGCCAAAATCCATTAAAATGACATATAATTGCATAACTTTCAAAATTAGTTGTTCTCTTCTTATTAATGACCTCATTGAACTTGAGTGTTGGGAATTATGAGGATTGTTCCACCACAAAACCTTGACCTGCAAGCTCCTTGTGAATTCAGGGACAGGGATTAAGCCTGAGGTCTTCCTTGAAAGACATAGGCCTAGTAGAATAATATGCCTCACCTCTCCTAACACCTCCTTGCAGACCAGTAACTAAGTAGATAAAAGATTCTCTTTTAATGCCATATTTTTTAGATCACTTGCAATTGCAATAACCTCCCTTCATAGAGGAGCCAAAACACTCCCACTGGAATACTTGTAATCTAATGTATCCTATCAACTATTAAAACTACAATGTTTGGCTCTTTTACCTTAAGACATAGGGCGTGTCCAGACAGGGGTCTAACAAAAATGGGGAAATTTTGAAGAGCCACATCTCAAAGACCTCGCTTGTCCTGATCCAAACCATCTACCAAACACCACGGAGGAGACTCAACACCTCTAGGAAGGCCTGTTGGTTAGATATTTTTGAAAACATGTTGTAGACATGACTGAAACCCAACTTGACATTTTTCCTGAAAATTTGGCACAAATTTTGATGATATCCTCCTAGCAGCTTGAGACAGCCATGGTAGAGCTATAGACTTCCAATTTCCATGCATTGACTAAAGACTTGAAGGCATCAGGAAGCTGCAAGATCCATCTCACATCAATCATTGTGGAAATGCTGGTGATAGCTAGAAACATTTTGACAAACAAATTGATTGTTATCCCATTCCCGCACAGAGGAGCTCATATTGACATTACGATAAACCCTTTGTGGGAAACTCCCGACCTTTGACATTGTCATAACCTAACGATTGAAGGAGCGTGCAAGTCGATATCTAATACCTATAGACGTCAAACTCATCACTGACCAAGTATCTGAAAGCTTCATCCAGTTGTGGGATCCCTCACACATCAAATGTTATGGAAATTCCTCTTAAGCCCTCATGTACTTGCATCCACTACACAAAACATGGGCATTTGCATAAAATCCTCGAGAAACCTCGTCCTTTATAAATCTCATGACAATCATCAACACATTTCTAGGTGTTACACGAGCTTGAAACATTAACTCTAACAATTTGATAAGTTATGAATTACATTGTTTGAAGAAAAATATTGGACACAAAAGTATACCAAATGTGATTCAAATATTAATTTATTATCTTCAAAATAATATATATGAGAAATTCATTACATGTGTAAATTAAGTTTGCATATATAATTTTTGAAAATAGTATAATCAACATTGAATTAATTGTTAGAATAAAAATCATTTATTAACTATTTTGAAAATTTGCTAAGAATAATTTGAAAATTTGCAATACCGAAATTTAATTGAATTCAAACTTTATATATATATTACAATTCTTTATAAAAAATATATATAATTTTAAAGATTTCAATTTTATATATAGATTTTAAAATTTCAATTTCAATGTAAAAATGTATAAAAAATGTATATAAATTTTGAAATTTCAATTTAAAAATATATATTAATGTATATATAAATTTTGAAGATTTCAATTTAAAAATATATAAATATATATATTTAAAAATATATTATGTATATATAAATTTTGAAAATTTCAATTTAAAAAATATATAAAATATAGCATTTGCATAATCATATTCTATTAAATAAAAATGGCACACCTTCATTATAAATACAACTATATGTTTGTGGAAGTGTACACATTTAATAATATGTACATCCTAATGTCTTATAAAAAAGACTAATAAATGAACAGAAACAACAACCCTAAATGCACTTCCATATACTTAATAATATCATTTAATAATGTGACATTAAATCATTTATTTTAAACTACATTGCGGACAAAGATGAATGAATACCAAACAAATAGATCTACCACTTTCAATCCACAAATGCATGAATAAACACAAATAGTGAAGACGACCTTGTTATAACATTATTTGAGGTGTTATAATTACAAGCACTCAAGTGCTTGGAATGAAAATTTGATCTACTCTCAACACTAAAACAATCAATATAGCAGTTAACCATTCCTCTAATATATCTTATCTATAAACGTGTGCTTTTAATTTCATTTTTAAATAATGTGTATAAAAACATGGAAAAAATAAAAGATAAGATATAAGTTAAATTTATATTGGGTTTGGAGTATGTTTTAAAATTGTTTTTATTTGGCTAAAAATTTATTTTTTTTGGATATAAAGAAATAGGTTAACGACTTAAGACTCGAATGCATCTCGCAGGAGTGAAACCCCGCCCCCTTATGGACTACCAACTATTACTCCAAGTGGCATGGTTTTTCTTGAATAACAGTGATGAGTCAGCCTTCATTTATTCCAAGTGGCATGGTTTTTCTTGAATAACGGTAATGAGTCCGCGTACATTTGGCAAGAGTGAAAGCCTACCCCTTATGGACTACCAACGAGTTATTCCAAGTGGCATGGTTTTCCTTGAATCAACTTACATTTGACAATAACAAATGGAAATAATTATTAAGACTGCTAATTTGATGACTAAATTATAATAAATTTTCCCCATAAAAAAATAAAAAATAAAATAAAACTTATATTAATAAAGGAAAAAACAAACCATTTATAAATATCAACCGCATAAAAAAAGATACCAAAAAAAATATCAAACACATAAGTTGAAAAATCGAATTTAATGACAAAGACATTCGAAATCTTGAAGATATCAACATCGCATCGCTATTACAAAGCGCTTCACTCCATCTTGTCCATGTCATTTTTATGATGTATGCCTCTCAACTTCCTCCTTTGCAAGTACAAGCAAAAGAGGCCGCTCATTCAAAGGGACAATTATACTATTGGGATTTTAGGGTTTAGCTGTTAATTAACATTTCCATTTGTAATTTTCTTTTTTCCTAATGTTAGTTGTGTTTGTTGACTATTTAATCATATCAAGGACTACCTTTGTTTCTTTGAATGGGTTCGTACTTTACCTTATTTTTGTCTTCCGGAATGTTCAAATTGTGTAGATAGAATCATGCTGAAATAAGGAATTAATTATTTTTCAACATTTCTGGAAGTGAATTTCACATAAAGAAAAATATTCCCAATTTTGATTTAATGTCTCTTTGTGTGGTTATATTACGCTTTTACTTGTTGTGGTTGGAAAGAATAAATGCCCCTCCATTTGTGGGATAATACATTGGTGAACACGCCATTTGAATAAATGATATGGAGCCCCTAACAAGTGTCAACGTGACTCGAATACGTGTTAGACTTGGCATAAATGTGAAGATCGTAAGAAGTTTCAACATGGGCGGTTCGGTTCGGTTGAGTTATAGAAAATAGAGACGATAGTTAAAAATATAAAGGCTTTAAGATAACAGGTTTTTAATTAATTAAAGGAACTAAGTAGTTTATTTAACATTAGTATTATGGCTTAGAAGAATCTAGCAGCGTCTTTAACATCAATAAATTTTTGGGGGTTATTGTCTGTCTTTTGCACTGTAGCCCTTAACACATAATTATTAGTATTATGATCTAGAGGAACCCAACAACCACATAACTACTAATAAATTTTTTGGGGGGCTACGATCTGTCCTCTTCCTCGTAGCCCCTAGCACGTAACTACTAGTATTATAACCTAGAGGAACCTAGCAACCACATAACTATCAGTAAACGTTTGGGGGCATACAATCTGTCCTCCTCCCCGGAGCCTCTAACACGTAACTACTAGTATTATGACCTAGAGGAACCCAACAGCTCACCTAACACGTAATTACGTGTAAATCTTTGGGGGGCTACGATCTGTGATGTAACTACTAGTATTATGACCTAGACACTTAACTACGTGTAAATCTTTGGGGGGCTACGATATGTCATGTAACTACTAGTATTATGACCTAGAAGCACAAAACTAGGTGTAAATATTTGGGGGGCTATGATCTCTCATGTAACTACTAGTATTATGACCTAGAGGAACCCAGCAACTTCCCTAACACGTAACTACCAGTAAATCCAGTCAATATTTGGGGGGCTATGATCTCTCATGTAACTACTAGTATTATGACCTAGAGGAACCCAGCAACTTGCCTAACATGTAACTACCAGTAAATCCAGTCACCTCTAACGCCTAACAAGTAACTACTAGTAAATCTTTGCGGGGCCCTCCCCGTAGCCCAGGTCACAAGAGGGGGAATTTGAACCTAGGTCCCTCGAATTTCAACGATTTATCGACGCGTTTTGAACTAGCCAGTGTGGTTCATCTTATCCTGAAGATGAACCACATTGGCTAGTTCCAAATGAGTCGATAAGAATATTTCTTATGTGATATTTTCCCAAAGATGTTATTAATAATATTATGAATCACAAAATTCTTAGCTCAAAAATTTCACATATTCACATATCTCAGATTACTAATTGAGCTGCCTTATGCATATATATATATAATAAATTTTAATAACAATTGATTTAAAAAAGTATTTTATAATGTGAAACGATTATTGTAAAAATTATTAGTAAGAATTTTTTATATATTTACACACAGAGAAAACGACTACATAATAAATATATTCACATTATAAGCAATCAATCTGTGTTAATAGGAAGTACTATTTTATAGACTTTTAAAAAAAAGACATGTAAAAGAGGTATAATAAAACATTGTCACTTAGAGAAATTTATATAATTTTAAAAAGAAGACATGTAAAAGAGGATATATAAAAAAACATTGTGAGTTAGAGAAATTTTATATTATTTTATAATTTTGCACACTTTTCATCTTATCCTGAAGATGAAACCACAATTGGCTAGTTCCAAATGAGTCGATAAGAATATTCTTATGTGATATTTTCCCAAAGATGTTATTAATAATATTATGAATCACAAAATTCTTAGCTCAAAAATTTCACATATCTCAAGATTACTAATTGAGCTGCCCTTATGCATATATATATATAATAAATTTTAATAAACAATTGATTTAAAAAAGTATTTTTATAATGTGAAACGATTATTGTAAAATATATTAGTAAGAATTTTTATATATTTACACACAGGAAAACGACTACATAATAAAATATATTCACATTATAAGCAATCAATCTGTGTTAATAGGAAGTACTATTTTTTATAGACTTTTAAAAAGAAGACATGTAAAAGAGGTATAATAAAACATTGTCACTTAGAGAAATTTTATACTTTTAAAAAGAAGACATGTAAAAGAGGTATAATAAAACATTGTGAGTTAGAGAAATTTTATATTATTTTATAATTTTGCACAAAAAGAGGGAAGAACACTAACAAAAAAAACATACTCACATTACAACCAAACAATATTCCCTTGTATTTGCCCTCATTAGCACAATAATCATGCTTTATTTGGGGTTTATATGTTGTTGTGAGAGCATATCTCTCAACCAATGTGGGATTAATTTGTTTTGTGTAAAAAGGTGTTTATGTTGTAAAAAGGATTCCAAGATGCATAGGTAATTAGACAGATTTGACTTAGTAATATAACTATATATTAAAATTTGTAAACAAAAGAGTTTATGAATTTGAGCATTTTGGCCACTTGAAATAAAGAAGAGAAAAAACATCATTTTTGTTTAGAATCTAATAATAATAATTTTGTAATGATGAAATTGCTTTATCACTCAGTGACATTATAAGGTTAGGTTGAAATAAAAATATTTAATAATATTGAATTCATTTTTGCATTAAAAATAATTATTTAAACAATTCAAAATGAGAAT
>APFE030565646.1:122248-170353 GCA_000404065.3 Pinus taeda | reverse complement strand
TTTGGAAGTTTTTTAGGGAGCTAAATCCACTTATGTATTCAAAAATATAATTTAAACAACAAAAAATCTTGAAACTATATTGCCAAATTTTGATGAAAATTTTATTTAGTCTATAAATTAAACTATGCTTTAAATAAATATACACTTTAAATTCATCAATATATAAATTTTATATTATAATGAATATTGAAATATAAGAAATAAAATTATAATTAAATTATTTATATGTTTTTTATTAAAAAAATATAATAGAAAACATTTTAATTCAAAAAATATTTAACTATTCAAAAAACCTAATTAATTTATTTAATTAATAAAACATAAATAAAAAAATAATTAAAAAAAAAAAAAAACAAAAACATTTAAAATAGAGATATGGTTCATAATTATAATTTCTCTCAAAAGAAGAATCGAGAAATCATGAAAATACTCATGGGAAAGAGATTTAAATTCTTAAATGATGATTACCAATAAGAGTTAACACCGAATAATTTACATGATTACTTTGTCCAAAGAAGTATACATCAATTAATAATTAATCCACTCCAACTTTCCCTTGCAACGACTTCGTGGACAAAAGTAATACACACCAACACTTCCTTTTTGTGTGTCTCCCTCTTGTCTTACTTTCGTGGAAGGGGACGTTTTTCTCTATTTATTTAGCCACTTTGAGCCCTTTGCATTTACACTTACGTTTGGCCATATCTACACCTCCTTAAGTTTGTTGGAACAATTAATTCAATTTTATCTTGTAACCTTTCACAAGGTATGCAATTACAATGACAATGATACTAGTTAGTGGTGTGAAAAAATCATCTTCGTGCTTTCTCTTAATTTATTAGGAAATTATTATGTTCAAAGGGAATCTTGAAATGGTTGGAGTAAGAGGTATTGCTCTATGGGAAGCTAAATTGTCATCCTCAAATTTGGGAATTCAATTTAGGAAAACCTTTGGTGAATCTAGAATCGGTGGATGATATAAAGTGGATTTGTTATTTTTTTTATATGTGGAAAAATTGGAGTTATTGATTTTTAGGGTTTATTTTAAGGAGTTGTTTTTAGCGTGATTTTTTGGAGTATTTAGTGCTGGAATATGGCGGAAAAAATTATGGTGAAATCTTATTTAAACTAGTTTTTTTATTGTATATATGGATTCAACACCTTGAAAAACCCCTAGGGCACTTCTATTGTGCAGGGGTTACCCATCAAACTTGTGATTTCAATGCTAGATTTTAGAGAAATTAGACCGGAAAAATCCACCGGAAAAGCTTCCAAAAAGTCGCACTAATGACAACTTGTTACTTTAATGGTGGGTCTTGGTTCGGTAATTTGGAGTCTAAAGACTTATGGAGCCTATTTAATACCTCAGACAATTATTTTTTGGGTCCAAACTTTGTGAACGAGTTCGCATCCTTTCGATGTTTCTCCATAATTCAATAGCGTTCTAAAATGCAAAGATCAACTTATTCAAAATTTATATGTGGAAGTTATACCATTAATACACATGGGCACAAATTCCGACGACAGAATTTGACGGAAAGGATAAAATTGGAAAAACTGTCGAAAGTTAAATGCATTTTTATTTGAATCCTGACAGTCATCAAATATCCGATGAATGCCAAATAATCATTGTGTAATGGTAAATTATGTCATTTATGATTTTATTTTTTTTTTTTTTTTTTTTTTTTATTGAACAACATCTAATATCATACTACCTTACGTTGAGTTTAACTAATTATAATAAATATAACATTAAATATTATTATATTATATATAATATAATAATATATCTTAATACTAATATATATATAGCCTTTCAAAACCATCACAGGTATATATATATATATATATATATATATATATATATATATATATATATATATATATATATATATATATATATACTTGTGATGGTTTTTAAAGGTTGTAGGCCTATTTCGAGGTAAGTTTTGAAGAAAATCACCACTAAAAATTTGGTGAGGAAAAATGTCACATAACATTCCTCAAAGAAGCCAAGGAGACATGGGATTAGCATCAGGGGCTTCGAAGGATCAAAAATGATATTTCCCTTGTAAAAGATGCAAGGGCTTGAAGATAAAGAGACTTCTAATGACAACATCTAAATAGCATTGTAGAGACTATGGACACGTTGAAGGCAAACATGAATATCATCCATTAGTAAGTTATTCATTATATGTCTTTGTAATATTGTAAAAAAAAATTGTAAATGTTTGTATAAGAAAAATAATAAAATATAAATATCATTAAAATATTAATTAAATAAGAATTTGATTAAAAAATAAATTATTATAGAGAAACATGATTGGATGAAGATGAAATGAGTTCGTTTTATTAATTTGGTTAAGATGATAATTAATAAAAAATTAGTTTTAATGAATAATATATATATATATATATATATATATATATATATATATATATATATATATTATATATATATATATAATATATATATATATATATATATATATATATACTTTATTTATTAAAAAGTTTAAATTTAAGTGTAAATGACCTTTTTTTGGCTGTAATTGGTGAGATCTTGCCCTATTCCTTGAGTCGGCGCTCTTCACAGCCTCCCCCCTATGCGTCTGGTTGGGGCCTCTTAGTACCCTGACTACCATGGCTGAACCACATCAACATCCTGGTGCCCTCTCCTTCAAAGATATGGTCACTGGTCGACCTCCAGACCAGGCTTCCTTCTTCAGAAAGTTCACCTCCAGCTCAGCCTTTTGCATGCCACAAGAAGGTCACTCTACAAAAGAAGGAACAATGCATCCACAACAAAAAGAGCTTCCTCATAGGAGAGAAGAAACAATGAAAGGGATAACCAAGGATACTGGCGCAGAAAAGGGTAAGGTCGCAGACACGCCCTTCCTTGCTGATCTAAATCCTTCAAAAAATTAGGAGCAACAGCAAGATCAGGGGAAAAAGACTAAGAGTAACTGCAACCCCATAGCCAAGAAAATCTTAGAACTGGAAATCCAGGATCCCAGTGTAGCATTTTACAGAGAATATATGCAAGAACATGCATTAATATGCAAGTTCATGGGCATCTGGCCAACTGAAAGAGAATTGAACTAGTGGATACAAATAAAATGGACTCCCAAAGGGGAGATCAGACTTCAGTTGCGCTCCAAAGGATTCTTCACAGTCATATTTGACCAACTAGAAGACAAAGACAAAATATTCAAGGGAGGAACCTATTTCTACAACTCAACTGGTTTATACATGAGATTTTGGAGGGACAACTTCACACCGAAAAAGGAGGATTTTATGAGAGTTCTAGTTTGGGTTCGCCTCTACTCCTTACCAATTGATTACTGGGCTACTTTTTTACTAAAAGGTATAGGATACTAGCTGGAGGAGTACATCAAAATGTCTAAAGGCATTGGAACGGGTCATTATGTTTCCTATAGTTGAATCTGTGTATACATATATGTCTCTGGTGCCCTGCCAGAAGCAATTAAATTAATCTTCAGGGACAAAGTCTGGCTGCAAAGTATATACTGTGAACATATTCCTTTCCAATGGAGAAAGTGTCATGAGCATGTGCATCTCTTTCGAGACTACCCTATGAAAAAAACTCATCAATCTCAAGAGCAAGCAAGTAAAAGAAAATATAGCGAAGGATATATAAAGGTCATCTCTAGGAACAAGAACAATAGAAAAAAGGTTATCCCAAAGAAGAACCAATTTAAAGAAGCAGTTCAGAACCAGTTCAATGCTTTGAGCAACACCCAGGATAAAATGGATCCTAACGAATTGATAGGAGATGAAGTAGGAGAAGAAGAAACGAACCCAACAGACAAAGAATACGATGAAAGGGACATAGGTTATACCAACAGAGGAAAGGAGCATTTGCAAGAGGATACAGAAATGGAGCATATAGAGATAGAGGAAACACCAGAGGAAAGTGCCATAGAGGAAGCTTTGGAGGGGGTAGACTTAGCAACAATTGCAGAGGAATGGAAACAAAATGGAATAAATCCCATATCAAAACACCAACTACAAAAAATTGAAGTTGCTTATCTCGTCCAGGAAGATCTCAAACTCAAATCTCACCATCTAGCACAAGAAAGCATGACATCAAAGGGCATATTAGCAAATATTCTAATTGGAGGACTCAACCTCAAAGGCTCAAGCTAAAAGCGAGGTCAAAAGACCACTAGTCAGCTCCTCCAAGAACTGGGTGCCAAATTAATCAATGAAGGAAAGGTAAAAGCTCTGGCTCAAAACCCATCTCCATGTCAATGAATTACATTTCTTGGATTATTAGAGGACTGAATAGTCCTGGGAAGAAATGAATCCTAAAAAATAGAATCCTATTTGATCATCCTGACATCCTTCTTATTCAAGAAACTAAACTAGAGTC
Source organism: Pinus taeda (assembly GCA_000404065.3). Classification (NCBI taxonomy): domain Eukaryota; kingdom Viridiplantae; phylum Streptophyta; class Pinopsida; order Pinales; family Pinaceae; genus Pinus; species Pinus taeda. The sequence continues at coordinate 165,957 of APFE030565646.1, read as the reverse complement.
GACTCACCCCTCTCTCCTTCTCAACTCTTGTTTCAAGCCATACAACTCGTTAGCCAACTCAGCTACTGGTTTGACGGGGGGATAATGACATTTTAGAAAAACTCCTAGTTCGACTTCATATCTTTTCTAGCCACTCACCATTCCATAATAGTGATCCTGAGAATCATAGGCACCAATGAAAGTATTTGCATAACTAATATTTATGCCCTGTACAAGGTGACATACAAAATTAAAATTATCCAAAGCATCTCCAATCTCCTAGATCCATTACACCTTCCCCTCAAAATAATAGTAGGTGATTTTAATATGATAAAAAACTTGTTTAAGAAGAAAGGAGGTATCTAGAAGCTTAATAAGGACTCTGAGGATTTCCTTACCACCATTGAAAACCTCAACCTAATCGACATTCCCACCAGCAATGGCATTTTTACCTAGAATAGCAGAAGAGGAGGAGACCATCAAATTACCTCCTATTTAGGCTGCTTCCTTTTATATGAGGCAAGTTATCTTACCTCTTGGGAAATGGAGGTGAGAATCCTCACACAAGAAGGCTTAGATCACTGACCAATCTCTCTCAAGATTCAAATTTCCAATGGTATGAAAAATAAGCCTTTCAGATTCTAAGCCTTCTGGTTGAATCCCCCGGACTTCACGCAAAAAATGAAGAAATGGTGGACTCACCCTCCCATCAGAACTGGAAACAAAATGTACACATTCTAACAAAATTTAAAGCATATCAATGATGAAATAAAAAAATGGAACAGAGAAACATTCAGCAACATCATCACGGCCAAAAAAAACTTGGAGAATCAACTGGAACTTCTCCAACAAAACATAATTGAAGAAGGGATAATAGAGAATAGTAAGTTAGAGGAACAAAGATTACAACAAAGATGGGAGGAACAAGCCATCTAGGAAGAAAAGTTGTGGCAACAAAAATCCAGAATCAATTGGCTGAAATGTGGGGAAAGGAACACTGCATTTTTCCATAGAACAATGATACAACATAAGAGAAATGACATAATCTTGTCTTTGAAGAACCAATATGGTCATCTCATTCACTCTCAAAAGGAGTTAGAAATAGAGCTCAATCATTATTTCAGCTCTCTTCTCAAAGAGCCAAGGAATGAACGGGATCAGGGCAATAAAAAAATTACCAAGCATATGCCCAAAATCCTCATGGAGGAACAAAACAAAATGCTCCTAAGGAAAGTCTCCCTCCAGGAAGTGGAATATGTGGTCATGGAAATGCCCAATGGCAAAGCCCCGGGTCTATATGGCTTCATTATTGATTTCTACAAAGCTTGCTGGCCCATCCTCAAATTGGATGTGCATTCCCTGGTGGAAGAATATCACATTCAGAAGTCTCTCCTTAAATCCCTTAACTCCACTTTCCTAACTTTGTACCCAAGGGAAATTCCGTTGATTCCCTGGACAAATTTAGGCCCATAGCCCTCTGCAATGTCATCTACAAAATCATCTCTAAAGTCCTCACCAATCGGATAAAATTCGTCCTTCCTCTCCTTATCTCCCATCAACAGTCTCGCTATGTGGAAGGAAGGAAAATCATGGATAGTATCATCCTTTCTCATGAGCTTATCCACTTTCTCAAATCCTAAAAAAAACGTGGTATGATGATTTAGCTTGACATGTCCAAAGCCTTTGATAAAATTAGCTAGGACTATATGAGACAGGTCTTGGGTCCGTTTAGGTTCCACAAAGAAAGCATCAACTGGGTCATGGTTATGGTGTCGAGAGCTTTTTTCTCCATCCTTGTAAATGGTTCCCCTTCGCAACCCTTTAATCCTTCAAATGGAATCAGGCAAGGGGATCCTCTATCTCCCTTCCTCTTTGTCATTATGGCTTAAGGGCTAAGCCACTTTATCTCTGCTACCTTACAAGTTAATAAGATCACTGGTCTCCATCCCCTTGCCTCTGCTCCCTCCTCCATGCCCCAACAATTTGTGGATGAAACCCTTCTTATGGGGCTCCCAATTGTCAAAGAAGATTCATCTTTCATGTCCATTCTATCTGACTTCTGTGTTGTCTCTGAAACCTCAATCAACCCTGAGAGTCCAAGTTTTTCTTCTTTAACACCCCGCTGCCCATTCACAAGAACATTACCAGACTCTTGGTCATTCCCATCAGTACCCTCCCCTCCACTTACCTTGGATTTCCCCTTACAGATAGGCCGCTTTCTCGAGCCACTGAGGAGGCCCCAATCAACAAGTTGGAGAAATGAATTGCCAATTGGACCTTCAGATCTCTCAATCTAGCAAGTCATCTTATCTTGGTCAAATCTATTTTACTAGCCATCCCGCTCTACTTGTACATGGATTTGGCAGCCCCAAAAGCGATTGCAAACAAAATCAGAAACTTGAAGAGGAACTTCTTATGGAGAGGCGCAGAGGTAAAACAGAAATGGCCTTTGGTGGCATGGGAAAAGAATTGCAAGCCCAATAAATATGGAGGCCTTGGTCTTAGAGACATAGACCTCCTGGGTACGGCCCTGGGAGCCAAAAACTAATGGAGATGGATTGTAATCCCCAACTCCCCTTGGGGAATCCTATGGAAAGAAAAGTATACCCTCTCCCTCTCGCAAGAGAAAATTATCAGGCTAAATGCAAATATCAAAGGTTTAGTCATATGGAACCAAGCGTGGGAGAACAGGTATATCATTCAAAAACATATTTTCTGGGAAATAAGCAACGGAAACAAGGCTCTTTTCTGGGAGGACACATGGAAACAAAGGTTAGAACTTGATCAAGGTCATTATCAAAAAATCAAGGCTGATATGCAAACCAGAGGAAAGATCAAAGTTAGCTAGTACTGAAAATGAGCAACGAAGAGGACAGATGGAGAATTCAGATGGACTGAGAGGATTGGACTCCCCATATGAATCCTCAAGCCTGGTTAGACCTCTCTTCAAAACTTCAAAAAATACAAATCCTCCTTAACTCTACTAAGGATCAAATTAGATGGGGTAAAATCTCAGTAGGACATTTCAATTTAAAAGAAACCTACAGATACATCACAAAGCTATATCAACTTCAACCACACCCGAAGTGGAACTCAATTTGGGATAGGAAGCATTGGCTGAAAATATCTAACTTTCTATGGTTAGTCATGTATAGGCATAGATTAATTTTGTACAACCTAAGAAGAAAAGGATCTATCGGTCCCTCGATAGGCCTTCTCTGCCAGCAAGAAGAAGAAACATGCAACCACCTACTAAATATATGCCCGTGTCCAAATTATGGGATTGGATCTCACTAGTTTTCAACAGCTCAGATCGGGACCCCTCCTCCATTCAAAGAACCATCGCGAACTGGTGATCTGTCTTCTCCTCACATCCTCTAGTTAATTGCCCATCTAATCTAATTCATGGTCTAGTTTGTTGGGAATTATGGAAGATGTGCAATGCAAGAATATTTCATGGCATCTCCACTGAGGAGGAAATCATAATCTTGAAGATCAAAAGTGCCATCTAGGAAATGGTGACCTCTCTATGTACTCAGATGGCTAAAGTCCCTCCCACTATCTCCAAAGTGAGAATTCTCTCAATGTTGGATCGCCTTCAGATCAAGATACTCGAAGTCACCCCCCTCTCCAGGCATGAAAATCAAAAGAACATCTGGAGGCCACCGAGTTGGGTACTTTCAAGGTCAACTATGATGGCACTGCTAAAGGAAATCCGAGCCAAGCTAGTTTTGGAGGAGTCTTCAGAAACACAAATGGAGAAATAATTTGGATATATGAGGGCAAGATAGGTTCAACTAAAAACAATGTTGTTGAACTTCATGCCCTGGAAAATGGAATAACCATAGCGCACAACCTATAGCTCATTCCTTTGATCGTAGAAGGAGATTCCAAGCTGGCCACTCAGATTGGTAAAAAACTTTAGCAGGGTATCAAGGTGGACAAAATCTCAGAAAACTGGCACCTAAACAAAATAATACAGTGGATCAAGTAGATAATTGACATCATGGTAGGCCTCCACTTTCAAGCCATCAGAAGGAAGGGCAATAAACTCACAGACAGACTTGAGAATGAGGGTACTACTGGGACCTTACGCCTCAATTCTCAAGCTTGGTAGGATATGGAGGACAATGAACTTTGTTAGCACTGAGCATCAATTAATGTTGAATATAACAACTCCATCGAACAATAGTTGTTCGCGTTCACTTCATCATTTCAATATCGCTTCCCAGTTCCGTAGGAAGAACAGAAGTGTGGCACATGCGCCCAGACTCATCCTTGGCTTGCCTGATTCAAGAGCCCTCATTGCCACCTCCCCTCTCCCTCGTGCAACCACCGCCTCCCTGTCACATACTCTTTGCTCAGCTATTCTTCCACCACTTTTCTTAAGATATTCATATGCTTCAGATCTTTGTATGCTTCCCCTTTGCACCCCTATTCCCTACTCCCGACCTCCCTCCATTCCCCAGCTTCTATATATTTCCCACTCCCCCTTCTCCCCCTCATTATCCTCTCTACCCTCATCCCTATCTATTGGTCCTTCACTCCTTGGTTCCTCTCACTCCTTAGCCCTTCTTCTCCTCTCATGGCCTCGAAGAATTGCTCCACCCCTGGTTCTAGTCAGGGAGGTGCACACAGCGTCCTGCTGACAGTCTCTGGGTTCACCCCCACCACTCACATTAAGACCTCAGCAAGGCACGTAGCTCAGCACTACGTGGTGATGATTAATCCTAAAACTCAATAGCTCATTGTCATATTAGAAGCCCAAGAAACTATTCTTCGAAGAGAGGTTACAACTGAGGAAGTCGACATTGACATTGCCTAGATTCGGTATCTTTCCCTCACTCAAATACGGGAAAACCTCTATGTGCGAACTATCAAAACATGGTGGAAAATGAAAACCATCATGGGGCTAGTGATGCAGGAGTAGGAGGAGCGCTCCAAGGCACTGGAAACAAAGATTGACAGTTTGACTGAAAAGTTTGTTATGTATGTCGAAGCCATCCAGCACTACTGATTTATAACGCGGGATGCACTGCAATACACTATTATCAGAAAGAATTTAATGAAAAAGGTCCATTCAGCTACTGAAGGATCACCTAGCATCAAGAACGAGGCCGTTGGGGCCTCTACAAGTCATTCAAACACCACGACGCAACAAGAGGGAAGCTCTCAGGAGATTCCCATTCGTCTGGATGATGCTCTGGTAACCAACAATCAAGATTGACATCGACAACTGCCTTTTTGTTTCTCTTCCTCCATAGAGGACTATCTGTCACAGAGGAAATTGACTCTTGCTTTGTTTGCCTCTCTATGGCTTTCTTCTACTCTCTCTGTTACTAGACTCTTAATTTTGAGAATGTTGTAAAGAGGGTTCTACTTGGTTTCCACCTTTGGACTTAGTGTAGAAATTCTCACTGTAGATTAATCTGATTATGCAATGTACTAAAGAAAAATACTTAATCTATTTCTACTATCAAACTTTGCAGAAGATTAATCGATTTGAGCAAGATCAAATAGAACACATATAATAGAGAAGAAGAATCAATCACACATGAAACACAGAAGAATACTCTAGGGAAAGCCTCAACTAAAAACCCCGCTATCTGTATTGTCATACAAGGTGGAAATACATCAAGATTACACAAAGCTTTAGCTCTCACAGCTAACCAACTCTCAACACAATTCTCCTAGATGCTCACAGGGAAACAAGGTTTCTCACAAATCTTCTCCTTTGCCCTCCAAGCCTCCTATTTCTTTGCGGTGTTTTTCCTGGGTGATCCTACTCTTACCAAGTGTAACAATGATCATTCACACTGATCTCACACCCTGTAAAATTGTGCAATCCTCAAGGAACCTTGTTCCTTCTGCATGGATGAGTTTCCTTTATAGGAAAATTCCTCCAACTGATAGTACAATGTCCCTATCTTTAATCTCAACTGGGTCTTTGTCTAAACTGACATGCATGAGTTATTTATGAGAGAATTCTTGGTTATCTATAGTACACTAGTTGCATGCATGCATGCATGCATTAACTGACTGAACTCACAATCAGTTCCTCAAACTGTTTGGAACTAATTTAACTGGACTTAACTCAGTTAACTGAGCTAAATAATTACAACTCAAATACAACTCGTCCTTATCTCCTCAATTAAGGGATAACTCCCTCAATCAAAGGGATAAATGTTGCATGACTTCACAAAGACTTCATGTTTGAATTTCTCCAACTAATTAACTCAGGATGAATTAATTAATTATTTTTCAAACAGCTAGTGAGAGTAAATTCGAATTTTAATTCTCAATTTTAATTCAAGGAAAAATTAAAATTGGAATATCCTAAAATGCTATCTTTAGTAATGCTATTTTTAGCATTTCTTGTTGCTATTTTCAACACTCCCTCTCAACAAGAAACGAATTCAACTCGATCCTGATCTTGAACCTTTGGAATGTTCTGCATGCAACACTTCTCTCAAGTGTTGTTTCTCCACCAACTCCAGAAACAAAAAATATCCAACCTGAATCAGAATGATGCCTCTGTCATCAAAGTCACTGACTATTATTGCCTCTATCGACTGAAAACTTTGCACCTTTGTAGTCTTCAATATCTGACTGCTCTAGCCTCTGTCACTTTGATCTCTGACTACATCAATCACACCGATTCCTCCTGCTGCATCCGTGCTGTTGCCGGTCCTATCTCCCAGCACTGCATCTACACTGCACCTTCTCTCATCATGTTGCATTATACTGCCCATTGGTGCACTACAACTCAGTTACTAAGAAGTAAGTAACTGATATCCCAAATGACCTCCCTGTTGGGCTAGAAACACCATCTGATGCTGAAGCTCCCTCTGTTGCTCCATCCACATCTGTCTCTACCCACTCAACCAGTCCTTCTACTCCTCGTCGGGGCTCCCGTAGCAAGGTCTAATCAAAGAGGCTGGGTACCTCAAGGATCCTGCCCCTATTTCAGCCTTCATGGGACTATCACTTCACATCACCCCACCTCACTCCTAGAGGTATGGCTACATGTGATCCCTCTGCTGACTTCTCAATTGTGGCTCCTCCACAATTGTCTGAGATTTCTTTTGGTGTTGCATGTTGAGAGGTAATTTACTCTCCCTCTCAACCACCAAGTCTCTAACATTGGCCTCTCTCCTCAAGGACTTGCATGGATCTTGAACCTCAAGAGCATAGAGGTTCTATACCCGTGAACCGATCTATTTCACCTGTCTCATGGTGATGTTTCTAAGGAAAACCTTTCCCTTACTGAAGACAACATCATAGTCTTTGTCCTCCAACATCGCAATCGATACCAAGTTCTTCTTTAGTCCAGGCACATACTTCACATCTGTCAAGGTGATAAGAGCTCCATACTCCCTCTAAAAAGCAATTGTGCCCACTCCTGAAACACTATACCTTTCATCATCACCCATCTCTGTGAGTATCTTGAGGTCTTTCTCCTCCAATGTATTAAATAAACTTTTACCACCGGTCATGTGGAATGAGGCTCCAATGTCAAGAAACCATCCAAAAACCATCATCGAAGACACCATGCATGCATTGAGGGTGAAGCCCATCTCAAATTGAGAGGCCAATGCCTCATCTTTAGCTCCTTCTGAGGATCCCTTCTTAGACTTCTTTGATGGGAAATTAGTCACATAATGACCCATCTCGTGACAATTAAAGCATCTCACTTTAGATTTGTCACCCTTCTTCCCTCCATGAGAAGAACTCGATTTGGGATGAGAATCCTTCTCCTTCCCTTTCCTTGCCTTACTCGCTAAGGCTATATTTTCTTCATCCTCTTTGGATGAAGAACCATCTTGTGCGTTCCTCCTGATCTCCTCCTGCATGAGATCTGACCATAGTCGTTCCCAATGTTATAGTTTATCTCTTCCATTCATTGAGACCTGATAGCTATGCCAGCTCTTAGGAAGACCAAGGAGAGAAAGACTCACCATATCATCATTGATTGTCATTATTCCTACACTTCCAAGCTCATCTTTGTAGGTGGTGAGCTTGTTCAGATATGTAAAAATAGTGTCACCCTTTTCACACCTGATTTTCCGAAGCTTGTCCTTCAGTGCTAGCTTCCTCTGGTCATTTTTGTTCTGATATAGGTCCTTCAATGTTTTCCACATTGAAAATAGAGTCTCCTTTCCATGGAGACTTGAGACAATATGGTCTCGAACTACCTCAAGGATCATCTCTCTCGCCCTTGCCACACACTTCTTCCATTCAGTCAACTCTTGTGCATTAGCTGCAGCTGGCTTGGGGATTTCTTGATCAATGAAATCCTTCAAACCATTGTCTTCTATTACTACTCCATGCGATCCTTCCATGCTATGTAATTCGAGCTGCCATCCAAGGCATACTCGAGTCTCAAGCCATAGAATGCCATTGGACGACTTAAAGGTGCGATAAGAATTTAATTTTGTACCTTCAATCCCAAACTTCAAACTTCGAATTTTCATCCTTAGTATATTATTCATAGCTTTCATCACCTTTGCTTCGATACATGTAGAAATTATCACTGTAGATTAATCTAATTATGCAATGTACTAAAGCAAAATACTTAATCTACTTCTACTATCAAACTTTGCGAAAGCTTAATCAGTTTGAGAAAGATCAAATAGAACACACACAACAGAGAAGAAGAATCAATCACACATGAAACACAAAAGAATACTTTGGGGAAAGCCTCAGCTAAAAACCCCGCTATCTATATTATCATACAAGGTGGAAATACATCAATATTACACAAAGCTTTAGCTCTCACAGCTAACCATCTCTTAGTACAATCCTCCTGGATGCTCACAAGCAAACAAGGCTCCTCACAAACCTTCTCCTCTGTCCTTAAAGCCTCCTATTTCCTTGCGTTGTTTCTCTTGGGTGATCCTATTGTTACCAAGTGTAACACTGATCACTCACATTGATCTCACACCCTGTAAAACTGTGCAATCCTCAAGGAACCTTGTTCCTTCTGCATGGATGAGTTTCCTTTATAGGAAAATTACTCCAAATGATAGTACAATGTCCATGTCTTTAATCTCAACTGGGTATTTGTCTGAACTGACATGCATGAGTTATTTATAAGAGAATTCTCAGTTATCTAGAGTACACTAGTTGCATGCGTGCATGCATTAACTGACTGAACTCACAATCAGTTCCTCAAACTGTTTGGAACTAATTTAATTGCACTTAACTCAGTTGACTGAGCTAACTAATTACAACTCAAATACAACTCATCCTTATCTCCTTAATTAAGGGATAACTTCCTCAATCAAAGGGATAACTGTTGCATGACTTCACAAAGACTTCACATTTGAATTTCTCCAACTAAGTAACTCAAGATGAATTAATTAATTATTTTTCAAAGAACTGGTGAGACTAAATTCAAATTTTAATTCAAGGACAAATTAAAATTGGAATATTCTGAAATGTTATCTTTAGTAATGCTATTTTTAGCATTTCTTGTTGCTATTTTCAACACTCAAAACCCATTTTTTCCAAGGCTGCATTGTAAAAAAGTTAAATCCATGGCCAATTCAGGGATTTTAGTTGGGTTTTATGTTGGTCTCTCTCTCCCACACAATCCAAAAATTGTAATTTGGCAGTTCCTTTAGTAATATTATTATCTTATTCACAAAAAAAAAATTAAATTTATAAATCCTTTTATTATATAAATTAATATTTTTTCTATAAATTCAATTTTATGGTTGTAAAATTACATTTTTTAATAAAAAATTTAACTTAGAAAATATTTTGTTACATATAAAACTAATATTTTGTCTCTAAAATAAAAGTGAAGTACTGTGTGATAATTAAAAGCATTGTTCATTTTAACTATTTCTGGTATGAAAGTAGATTCACATTGATATCCATATTTAATTGATATCTTGAATGTGAATGGAGTCTAAAATATTTGGAAAACAAATATATTTCTATAGAGCCTAAAAATCGACTTAGTTGTTGGTGGATTCCCCTAGACCCTGGGAAAATTTAAATTTTTTTTGTTCGTTGGGGAAGTGGATAACCCCTACCACTCCTGCCACCCTAAATTTCGTCCCACTCCTACCATCCTAAATTTATGAGTGATGATGTTATGTTCCTAACCATAATGTATTTCACTCATAAAAGAGACTCTTCCTCATTTTTTTAAGGAAAGAAGTATTAGACACAAGCCTTGCACTTGCTGTTTCAAAATGTTTTAGGTGACAATGAATTTTAATCCCAATTGATATAAAGTGAAGAATTCTCTATATAAAGTATCGTTTTGTGATAAGTAAAGGATTTTATTTGTTGTAAATTGTGAGAAAACTTGAAGTAATATCAAAGTTATAGTAGTTCTAGGAAAAGGGTAGATTAATGAAATGTTTGCTAAATGATTAATGGTTATTCTTTCCAAATTTATCTTACTTATTATCACTCATGCAAGGCAGAACAATACTCCATTTTGAATGTCCTTTGCAGTAGGTGCAATTTTTTTATTCTATAACATTCACTTACCACTAAGTACAAAGGAGTGAGTTTTTGACATTTTTGGTCAAACCAACCAAGTAGTCAAAAAGAAAGAATACCCCATTTTGTGTAGAAGAAGAGGTTGACCGAAATCCTTAGTAAAGGAGGGCTTCCTACAAAAAATGTCTTTAGTGGGTTCCCTACCACTCCCCTAAAGCAAAAAGGGGATCCTATCTAATTTTCTAACATAGGTTGTTGATTTAAAAGTTTATAAGGGAAAACATATGATGGAAATACAAAATAAAATGCAGATAATAAGTTAGATCAACAAACACATTGATGCATTGATTTTGATAAGCTAACCTAGACAATATGAGACCTACCTATTTAGGAGTAATGATACAAAAATAGGAAATTAGGCATAAAAGGGTATAGAAAGAAAAATTAGAGACAAACACAAAACCAAACAATAAAGAATAAGAAAGAATTATCTTCCTCTTGTACATATATTCCTAGACCCATCTAGCCACCAACTAATTTTAGTAATAACTTTCATTGTGAGAATATCTTTCATATAATATTAAAAGTCCGCATCCTTTTTAGAAATATTTTTTTAATTAAAAAATGATTAAAAAAAATTAATATAAGATCCACTCTCCACTTGTCATAATCAAAGATTTGAGAGAAGCTAGGGATCAAATACATTTTGTGTCATGTCTCATCTCATTATCTTGTCTTATGGAAGCCATTATGAATAATACTGTAGTATTTACCTTGAGATTTCCATGCTTGAACTTAATTGGTATTGTATGGATTCATTGGTATTATTGTTTAAGTCTTGTACTTTGAGTACATTTGTAAATGTGATGGAATGAAAAGGGTTTGATGATTGTCACGTGATTATTCCTAAAAATTTTCAACATAATCTTAAACATCTTTCTAAATTACACAGGCTTCATGATCACATTGATTTGTTGTATTTATTTCTTTCTCTCATCCAAGCTCATGGTTTCTCGATATAGAAAACCAAATACTCCTAAGTACACCTAACCCTTGGATGTCCAATAAACTATTAACCCCTATGGAATTAGCCCTTGATCTCTTATAAAACCCTAAACCATTAAGTACCCCTATCCTTGACCCTTAATTACCCCATATTAAACCCTAACCCCTAACACTCAAACTGCTCACACATATGTTATCCCCTAATGTAACACCCTCCAGGGTAAATTTACATATAAAAAACATAATAGGAACAAAAATATAATAAACATATCAGCCATCAAAATCCATACATACATCAGTACATTTGCGCATGAAAATCAAGGGAATGAATTTTTCATTAATAATACAATGAACCAACCAGTGATGGGACTACCATGTTCCACCCGACCATAGATTGGTTGAGCTAAGTTTCTCTTCATCCAATCACCCCCATGCCATATTCCAAGCATGAATGTGGGACTCATATAACACATCAAAAACACCAATCAATGTGGATGCCACCGGATTTCTCCACCTACACCGTGAGGAATTTGAGTGCCTCCTAGTCTCTCAGGCTTTATGTGCATCCGCAGTTTGATACAGGGATCAGTAGGCCCTACACCGAGACATACTCTCCATGCTTTACTATGCATTCCATCCCAGAATCACTAGGCCCAACGGAGAGAAAATCCACCTCTTGGCTTTACTGTATATCCCGTCATTCGCTGGAAAGGATTCTGAATCCCACTGAGGCACACTATCTGGCTTTACTGCAACCCGCCGTTCAGTTCACGGGTTACTAGGCTAGTGGCTTTGTTCATCCTTAGTTTGGTTCAAGGACCACTACCACCATGTGTTTGTCAATTCAGAGATCCACCCCACTCAGCTTCAAATCCGATCCGGTCACCCCCCACAAAACACATGAGAGAACCCATCTCATCAAAGTTATCTGGAAATGGCAAGGCTAGGCTAAAAATACTGTCACACCTAGCAAAACCCATGACAGGTAGAAAAGAAACACATTGAATCCCATGCATGCCAAATATATCAAGGAAAATACACATGAAAGTTGATACCTGAAATGAAGCCTATTGTAGATGCTTGATCCTGGCTTTCCCTGCTTGATCTTTTCTTCCTCTTTCCTTCTTTGCCTTTCTTGCTTCAATGCCAAAGTGGTCCAAGAAATATCTAAGTGTCCAAGAGTATGAGAAAGAGAGATAATAATGAGAGAGCTCCAAAGCTAAACTGACCAAGTCTTGCCCACTGATCCTCAGAAGCCTTTTTATTAATGAGGATTTTATTTTCCTTCAATTTCCTCCTCACATGCAACGTGTGACCTTTCACCTTCCTTTTCTCCTAATTTCCATTATTTTCATAAATAAATGTGCCAACATACCTTTTTCCCTCTTTAACGCCTTAGCCATTGCCTTTTCCAATTTTCTTAGCCATAAACAACCAAATGAACACACACTATGATGTCCTACCCACCATTCATCTTGGAATACGTGTCCCATCATCCGTGGTATTTATATATTTTTACATGGAATTTTCACCAGGGATTTTAGAGAACCCTCCCCCCTTGGGGGAACACCATCCTCAGTGTTCAATGACACCTATAACCAACATGACTACAAAAAACAAAGCATACAATCCATGGAGCTTTATAACACAACTCATTATAGTATTTGCAACGAATGACCTGCTCAAAAGAAAAACATCATGACAAAATGACCAGATAAAAACCATACAGCATGATGGAGCTTTATAACACAACTCATTACAACATTTACAATAACCACATATACACATATTCATATCTGTAAAGCAGCAAATAAGAGAATATGAAGTCCATATCTGTAACAAGGGAATCCATAGGCTCAAAACTCTACCCTCAAATTAATACTAGGATCCACCTCCTTCCCATGAAGTCTACAATCCATTACAAAGTCGAATATGCATCCAATGTCCAACGCTATAATCCCACACCACGTTTCCTCTCACCAAACAATTACCAACTCATTGTTATAGGGAACACTCCCAATGTGCATCTAATTCCATATAGAAATTCTAATGACCAAACCAAAGCCATCCATGATTTTCCCTTCTCTGCTACATAGTCAATAAGGAACTCGATCACCTCTTCCATGCAGTCACTCACCTTCGAAGTTCCACTGGTACCCCCATCCGAGGCAATCCATCCGTTTGCAAGGCTTCCTCATACCGGTCATAGCATGCTCATGGCAATCAATGGACACTATTAGGTACTAGTGTCCCATAATGGCCCTGCTCCTGAAGTGCTTTACCAACATACTGCTTCCTATTTCAATTCCTTTACTGTTGTTGCTAATTCTTGCAGTCGATTTCAACCACCCAACTGGGCATATTTATGCTTCTTGTACCAAGAACATAGCTTCCATTAGATTCAAAATAAATTGAATAACTTCAAATCATAACTTATTGGTAGCTCGTTAATAAGGTACATTTGCGATCATGTTTGCTTCTTGTCACAACAAGTCAAAATAGCATATTTGACTAAATCAACATATATAAATATGTAACATCAGGGTAGCTCAAACACAACCATCATAGATCAAAATAATAAATCACATGTAACCATCATAAACTAGAATTATGGATCACATATAGTCATCATATATCAGAATCATAAATCACATGCATAGTAAAATTGAAATAATATACCAATACTTATCCTTCATTGATCCTTACTTTTGACTTCTCCTCCACCAGGTGCACATACGCATAGTGCGCATAACACATATACAGCCACACTTGACACACAACATCATGCAATACATGCACCTACACCTGGCATACAACTCATACACTTACAACTAGTGTACAACACAACGCATCATCTATACCTGATGTGCAATACCACCTAATACATGTAACTACATAGAGTACAATGCAACGAGTATGCATGCCACAACACCATGACTACATGATGCACATAAATAATATCGCACGCCCATAACATAACATCGAAGACATGTACACAATACCACACGTACACCAGTACCATATGTACAACATGTACATAGTACCGCCGGTACACCGCACCACTTGCAAAATGTGTGTACAACATCACATGTACATGGCACCACCTGCACAAAATGTACACAATGCCACATGTACACTACACCACTATACAATGCGTACACAATACCACTTGTACACAGTACCACATGCATGACATGTACACAACACCACATGTACACAGCGCCATATGCATGACATGTACATAGCACCATATGCATACATGCCGCATATATGTAATGAAGATAGTACAATATGTATACAACACCCCATATGCTATATTCACACAACCCTATTTGTACCATCTTGTACATAACATTGCATAAATAACATGTATACATGCTATGCATACTCAACACTACAAGTGCACACATCATAGATGCAACATGTACAACATATACAATGTATGCACAAAAATAGTGATGAGCCCCAAATTGGGTAACTTATTGGGCTCATTTTTCCTAATTATCCTTGTTCAGTCCTTGTTCAATCCTCCATTTTTCATAGCTTATGCATTATTTTTTAGTATGTTTATGTCATTTGTACGAATAAGGGTGGTCACTCTTCCTAGATGGCTAACACGTGCTTATTTCAGGTTTTTTGACACATGTTGGAGGAAAAATGAGCAATCATGGGCTAGATGACAGCCAAGCTTGAGGTGAGGATTCGTAGGGGGGTTTTCTATGACATTAAATAGCCCTTCCTCGAGATCTCCACCCCCAACTCCGAGCTCACAGGCCACCAAAAACAGATCTTGAAGGCAACCAAGTAGATTATGGAAAAGGGATTGTCTACTAACAGTTTGGATAGCCAAGTCCCCTAGATTTAGGAGGCCTGCTAGGGCCCTCGTGGTGTATAAATGATAAGTCCTCAACCTTTGTAAGGGACTTTTGAAACCATTGCATATTTTTTCACTACAATGCTGTCACCTTCAACTCGTTTTCTTGTAGCCGTTTTGGCATACTTTTGATTGATGACTATTTTTTGATAATGATAAGCAGTCCTATTTTATATCAACTCTGAGTTTTCTATAGGAGCCGTAGCTCTCAGGGTTGGGCCCAGCCTGAGAGCCTAGTGCCTCCTTTATGTATTGTTATGTTTCCTTTATGCATTAGTGTTTTCCTTTTTATGCATTTGCAAACGTATTTCTGTTAGGAAAATTAAGTTGTGTTGATTAACTAGGTCACTATTTATGAATAGAATTGCTTCAGATGTTTAGAATAGATTGGTAGGATAATAACAGGGAAAAAGCTCCAGAAAAGGGTCAACAAACACTTTTGGTTTCACCTCTTCCTCATTGGATGAGGGGCTGGAATTGAAGTAACCGTGCTGTCCCAAACAAAAACATTAGTTTTCTTTGCCATGCAATCATTAGTGTGTTGTTTTCATTTGTAGAAGTTGGTTATCTGTTCGGATCTCTGAAATGTCTCATTGCATAGTTGATATATATGGTTCTCTTTCAAATAGAGCTACTGTTCATTCACTTTATTGTTAGCTAGATTAGATTAGCTAGGACTTTGATTACTTGCAAGACTTTGTTGATTCAGTTGAAAGTACACAGTGCAGAGCATCTCCTCCACTCTTTCATCCACCCAAGCTTCATCAGAGCCATCTCCTAACTAGGTTCCTCGTCTCACATTTGTCCTCTTGCCCACGTAACCCTACCCTTTTTGTGCAACCATTAGTTCAACCTTCTTTAAGCCAATTCAACCATCTACACCTTCTCACCACTCCATCCACCAGTCCTGGGCCACTTCAGACCCCTATCCTCCCTCCATATCCATTCATGCATCTTCCCTCACTCACCCATCCTCCAAAATCCCATTTTGAAACATCCTGTCAAAATTTCTGAACATCTTGTAGAACCCCTGCAGACTTTCTGTAGAAGCTCCCAAATGAGGTTTCTTGATAGCCAAACTTTGTGAAACTCTCTGGAAGGGTGTTAGGGACTCCTTAGACCCTCTCTGAACCTTCCCAAGCTCTTTCAAGCATTTCTTCTCATTGATCCACCCCTGCATAGTCAAGAACAGTGAAAGCATATGCATGATGAAGCTGATGACTTAATCAAAAATACAAAAAGATGTTTTCTTCAGATAGAGGTAGTATAGACACATGTATTTTACCTTCATAGAAGTAATGGCATCTCTTTCAGTAGTTTGCATTCTCTTCTTTACATCAGTAGGACTAGCTGGTAGAATTAGGGTTTGCTAGGGTTTGCGCTTTCCTTCAGTTTTTCAATCTCTTTTTGCAAATAGATTAGCTTCCTTCGATTTAGCTTTCATCCATCAATTAAAAAGAATATTCTAAGAGCTCATAGAAGTTGGCTTAAGCTCATAGAGGACTTGTGCTAGCTGACCAAGTTACAGCTGCGACAAGAGCTAGTACTTGTGCATATAGCACCGTCGCTTCCAAGTTTGTTACGAACTACCGAGTTGATAAAAGTAAGAAGGGAGTCCCAGGAGTTGCAGCATTATTGCTGCAATACTGGAGCCCACCATCTTTTTGGCGTCATTGTCGGGGAAGCGTCAGAGTATTGTTGATTGTTGCTTTTCTTCCATTTTCTCCTAAAACCATCTGCTAAGTAGTTTATTTCATTTCCATTCTGCAATTTCATTTTCACAAAAGTAGATTAGACATTTCCTGCTTTCATATATTAGCATTTCAATTCTGCAAGCGTAGCTTAGCATTTCAATTCCGCAATTTCAATTCTGCAAAGTAGATTAGTCCTTTCCTGCTTTCATTTCAATTCTGCCTTTTTATTTCAGCAAGACAGTTAGTTGCAGTTCAATCTATTTTAGTTTTGCAGGTACCAGCAGAGAAAAAAACAAAAGCAAGCAAAAGTCTTTCCATTTCACGCCTCGTATGAACAGAGATAAAATCGGAAAATTCTTACCCAATACCCCCACCACATCACTGAGTCAACCTTCTCTCTTCTCTGGTGACAGTGAGCCAGAAGAACCTATAGGTGAACCTCCTGAGATATACGAAGATCCTATAACAGAAGAAGAGTTAGAGAACACTCCATCTGAAGCCATGGCTAACAACCGAAACGGTAGAAGAGAAGATGAGAGAATAGAAGGTTCCTTTCCCATCTAAGAGACCAATGGAGACATGAAAATGAAAAACATAAGTCCCTCAACTTTACCTCACTTCCATGGATCGACTACTGAAGACCCTGATACCTTCCTGTTTGAGCTTTTTGTTCTTTGTCGAACTTATGACTATGCTGAGGACGAGAAAAGGTTGAAACTCTTTCCCTCTACCCTCAAGGATGTAGCATTACGTTGGTTCATGGGGTTACCTGGAAACAGTATCACCACTTGGGCTCAAATGCAACAAGCTTTCAATGCCAAATATCGGGACTACTGTAGGTCCAAGGAAACCAAGGGAGAAATCTTTCGGATGACTATGCAAAGCGATGAGTCTTTAGAAGATTATGAGGAAAGGTTCCAACTTAGTTATAAACGGGGCAAGTGCACACTTGACCCGGAATCTCTGAAGCTGGTTTTGCTATGAGGAGTCCCTGAAGACCTTCTGGACACCCTTAACATGCTGGCTGGAGGGGATATCTACCAACTACCTTATGAGGACATAAAGACCGTGTTTAGAAACCATTCTAGGGAGGCTTGGAAGAGAGCTAGGGGGAATCCACTTTCAGCTAGTACCACCTTCTCCAAGCATGAGTTTGCTAACCAGATGGAAGACCTCAAGAGTGAGATAAGAAAGACTATTTCCATGCAACTTGATACCTTCCGAATTCAACAAAAGAAAGAGGAAGCTGAGAGGGCTTTGGCCATTTTTTGTCCTAGATGCACGAGGAAGCATCCTAAGAATGAATGCCCATTGCACTCAGTAGAGGTATGTTTCATTTGTGAGGAAGACCACCCCACCAACCAATGCCCTACCTTCCCTGGATTTAAACCCATGTACCTAGGGACTGAGGCGGCAACTGAACCTCTCTACTTCCTCAACCAAAGGAGGCCACATGGGCCCAGACCTTACCAACAGGGGATGCAAGGGACATCCCAAGCTTATTATAGCCCCAACCAATCCACTCATATACCTTCTTGGGGCCCCCCTGCTCATCCTTCTTGGTCCGCACCTCCTCCGTGGTCTTATCCATCTACATACCATACTCAACCTCCTCCTCATTCGTTTCACTCACATGCCCAGCCACAACCTCAGTGGAATGCACCTCAACTAGGGTGGAGGCCTAAATACAACCCTCCTCCCGCCATTTTTCCTCCACCACTGGCTCAACCACAACCATTACCTCCTGCTCCTCCAAGATAACCCTAGATGCCTGCTCAACTGAATCTGAACCCCAACAACAGACAGGCCCATCAGGTTTATACTAGGGAGACAACATGCCCTACCTATGATGTGGAGATCCAGGAAATCAACCTGTGATCTAGGAAGGTCCTTTCAGAGCGCCAACCTCCTCCCCTAGAGGAGGAGGAAGAGAAATAGGAAAGTGAACCCCAATTCATTCCACCCTTTCCTGAGCAACTCACAGTAACCACATAACCCAACCCAGAAGAGACTGAGCTTCTAGGAGAACTCAAGCAGTTGTGTGTGAAAATACCACTTCTCCAGGCCATAAAAGATGTATCGATATACAACAAATTGATTAAGGAGAAGTGTTTCAGGCACCTAGGTAGGCGAAAGAGAGATGCCTCAACTATCAATGTCATAGGGCAACTTTCCAATCTTATGTTGGGACAAGTAATCTGTCCAAAGTATTTGGACCCTGGGAGTTCTATAGTTGATGTCCACATCAATGGCACCATCATACCCCACACGTTGATTGATCTAGGGGCCGCCATTAATGTGATGACCAGGGACACCATGCTTAAGCTCAACCTCCAGAGTTCCTTAAGGAAGACCTCGACAGTACTGCAATTGGCAGACCGCTCCACCGTGACTCCCGAAGGGATTGTGGAAGATGTCTTGGTCTCTGTTGACTCCTGGGAGTACCTTGCGGACTTCTTGGTCCTTCAGCCAAAGGCAAAACTCACTAGATATCCCCTCATTTTGGGAAGGCCTTGGCTAGCTACTGCGGATGCGTACATCAACTGTCGAGCAGGAAGCATGACCATCAAAAATGGGCCTATGTCCAAAGAGCTAGTCCTATACCCTCCTGCCCAACCTCTCCTAGAACATGACTTACCCCTCTGGTTGGAAGAAGGATATGAGGACGAGGTCTACTCTGCACCATTATGCACAGTGGAGGCCACCAGGGGAGGTCCTCAAACCAAGGATGATTTGATTGAGAAATTAATCCAAAATCCTCCCCCCAGTGCACTATCCTTGGAAGAGTTAGTGGAAGATACCCAAGCCAGTGCTTTAGAATGTGGAGTTTGACCCCGAAAGAACTTTAAATATCAGCTCCTCTCTCTCTCCCTCTCAGGAAAAGGAGCTATGTAGCCTCTTGACCCACCATTTAGAAGCTTTTTCCTGGAGCTACAAGGAAATGAAAGGAATCCATCCCTCGGTCTGTACCCATCATATTTACATTAAAGAGGACTGTAAACCAGTCAGGCAACCTCAGAGGAGAATGAATCCAGCCCTTAAGGAAAAATTGTAAGAAGAAGTGCAAAAATTGTTGGATGCAGGATTCATCTACCCCATCTCGGACAGCGAATGGGTTTCCCCTCTGGTGTTGGTACCTAATAAAAATGGGAAGTGGAGAATCTGTGTGGACTATAGAGAACTGAACAAAGCCACCAAGAAAGACCACTTCCCTTTCCTTTCATAGATCAAGTGTTGGATGGACTGGCAGGAAAGAAGTTTTTCTCTTTCCTAGATTGGTTCAGCGGGTATAATCAGATCCAAATCAGCCCGAAAGAGCAAGATAAGACCACCTTCACTTGTCCATGGGGTAACTTTGCCTACCAAGTCCTTCCCTTTGGGCTATGCAATGCCCCTGCCACTTTCCAGAGAGCTGTACTGAGCATCTTTGCCGAGCTGGTTCATGATTCGGTGGAAATCTATATGGATGACTTTACTCCTTACAGGTCTAGCTTCCAAAAAGCCTTCTCCAACCTGGGAAAAGTTTTAAGCAAGTGCATTGAGATGAACCTTTCCCTCAGCCCTGAAAAATGTGAATTCCTGATGACTGAAGGGACCGTGTTAGGTCATACCATTTCTTGCCAAGGATTACAGGTGGATCTTAATAAAATTGCTATCATAAAAAAGGTTCCACATCCTCAGAAGGTAAGAGATGTTTGAAGTTTCTTAGGCTTAGCAAGATATTATAGAAGATTCATTAAAGATTTCAGTAAGCTAGCCTTGCCATTGCTTTGCCTCTTAGGAAAAGATGTTGAGTTTAAATGGACTAACGACTGTTAGAGGGCTTTGAATGAGTTGAAGGATAAGTTAGTGTCCGCCCCAATTTTGAGAGGCCCAAACTGGGCCCTACCTTTCCACATCCACACTGATGCCTCGAACAAAGCCATAGGGGCAGCCTTAGGACAAGTTGAGGAAAAAATTCCATATGCCATATACTTTGTCAGCAAAGACTTATCCAAGGCAGAAATGAACTATACTGTAACTGAGAAGGAGTTCCTGGCCGTGGTCCATTCCCTGAACAAGTTCTGACACTACATCATTGACTATCAAACATTTGTACATACTGATCATGCTACAATTAGATATTTAATGAATAAGCTTGATGTTAATGCTTGTATTATTAGATGGTTACTTTTGTTGCAGCAGTTTGATTTGACTATCGTTGACAAACTAGGTAAAGAAAATGTTGTTGCTGACTTCTTGTCTAGATTGGATTTGCCTGCAGGTGAAGAAGGAATAGTGGATGACCAGATGCTAGATGAACATCTATTTTCTATCTCAGTACTCTCTCTGTGGTTTGCTGATATAGCAAACTACTTGATCTCAGCATAGTTCCCTCCGCATCTATCCTCAAAGGAGAAGAGAAGAATCGTGAGGAAGAGTGCCTCATTCACTTGGATCGGGGGCAACCTGTTTAAACTTGGCCCCGATCAGATATTAAGGCATTGTGTTAGGGAGGAGGAAGTCTTTGACATCCTCCTAACCTGTCACGATGGGCCCTGTGGAGGACATTTTGCACCCAAGAGGACTGCCTTCAAAATTCTACAAGCAGGTTACTATTGGCCCACTCTTCATCAAGATGTCAGAAGATATATTAGCCAATGTGAACGATGCCAGAGGATGGGGAAACTGACTCCAAGGGATGAAATACCTCTCCAACCTCAAGTGACCCTTGAGCCATTTGAGAAGTGGGGTATGGATTTTGTGGGTCTTATCAAACCTTTTTCGAGGAAAAGGTCTTACATCATTGTGTGCACAGACTATCTGACAAAGTGGGCAGAAACCAAGGCAATCAAAGCAGCGACAGAAGAAAAGGTGGCTGAGTTTGTAAGAGAAAACATCTTGTACAATTTGGCTACCCAAGAGAGTTAGTCACCGATCAAGGAAGCCAGTTCACCTCCAACTTAATTGAAGACTTGCTCGCTCATCACAAGATCAAGCATAGGACTTCCACCCCATATCATCTTCAAGCAAATGGGTAGGTGGAAGTCACTAATAGAGCATTAGAAGGGATTTTGACTAAGGTGGTGAGGAGCAGCAGAAAGAATTGGGCAGATCACTTGGTTGAGGCCACTTTGGCCTACAACACCACTTGCAAGACCACAACCAGTTTCACACCTTATGAGCTGGTCTATGGGAAGAGAGCTTTGCTGTCAATCGAGTTCGAGTACAACACATTAAGGATGGCAGCTCAGTTGGACCTAGATCTCACCATGCTCAAAGAGAAAGGTTATTCTAGCTGAATGGGTTAGATGAACACTGAATGCAGGCCATCCTCCACTCAGAAGTGGTTCAACTTTAGAGGAAGATATGGCATCACCGACACCTTAATGACAAACAATTTCAGTCGGGAGATTGGGCGCTGCTGTATGATTCCAGACATAAGGATTTCAAAGGGAAGCTGAGGACAAGATGGCTAGGACCATATGCAGTGGAGAAGTGCAATGACAATGGTTCCGTCCTTATCTGGACCATTTATGAAGAAGCCATCCCCATGCTCGTCAATGGGCATCGACTAAAGATCTACAGGAAACCTCTTTCGAGGCAGGAGTTCATTGAAACTGTGGAAAAATCAGTGCTGGTAATAAAGAAGGGTTCTGCCTCTGTTTTGGCCACACCCTGAGCATCATCATATCAAAAAAAAAATACACAATAAAAAAAGATCCTTGGGTGAAAACCTCTCTGAGGCACCCAAGGAAGATGGTAGGGGTGAAAACCTCATTGAGGCGCCCCTGTTGTCTCTCTGAAAATAAAGAATTTGAATAAAAAGACCCTTGGGCGAAAACCTCTCTTAGGCGCCCAAGGAAGATAGTAGAGGTGAAAAATTCATTGAGGCGCTCCTGCTATCTCTTTAAAAAAAAAAAAAAGAAAAAAAAAAGAGAAAAAGAAAAAGAGAAAAAGAAAAATAAAAAGAAGGAAGAAACAGAGAAAAAAACAAGTTTAATCCCTGGAAATTGTTGCAGGTTGTAGGAACACAATGCAAAAAGGAGGCCTCCCAACACAAGGACAGGGGTCCCTACTAAGTTACCAGGCATCCTCACATACACTCCCTCCATGAACACTCATTTTTTCTAGGATTTGGACACAATCTGGTCGTGGTTCAACCTTCTACAAGAAGCTATAGGACTTTCTACAGGAAGTTCTGCATTTCTATAGGAAACATCCTGTAGAGCATTTGGGTAGGCCAGAGTCGATTATGGAGAGGGATTTGAAGCTTGAAGTCTGTTGAGGAGGCATGCAACCACTTTTTTCTTCCATCCTCCACTTGTTTCATCTCCTTCCACCACCATTGCCACCATCTGGTTTAATATACCTACACAATCATACCATAATATTGTTTTCTCAGATCAAAATTTGTTTTTCAAGTGAAAAATAAAGTATGCAGAGGCTCGCACACTTTATCTGTCAAGGATCCATCAAGACCCTTCATCCGTGAATGCAACTTTGTTTGTTTCAGCATGCACCCCAGGGGGAGAAACGACTACAGGAATCCTGTAGCAGCTGATCTGGCTAGAGCACATACCATGGAGACACTAGCAGCTCACATCAAATGAAGCCGATGCATGCAGCATTCACCACTAGAGAGTCGGGTCTCGAGGTGTTGTATCCAGCATCAGCCAATGAAAGAAGAGCTCCAACACCCGCGCACGAAGCAGCAACAAGCAAATCCAGCTTTCCTCGTCCCGAAGCCTGCAAAACACGTCCACGACCGCACAAGTAAGTGCCTAACCTTATTCGTTGAATTGCATGAACTATACTCTAAAATTTGCATGACTGTGAGAATGGGCGGATTGAATAAGTTTGGTGGCCATTCAACTGGCCACCCACAGCTAGTCAGATGGTCTCATAGGATCCGAATGAGCTTGGTTATGCCACAAAGATGGGAAGTTAACACATGGAAGTGTCCAGTCAAGGAGAATCGATAGTGTGACAGAAATGGAAGCAGTGAATGCAGAGGGAAGGATTCGGTGGTCAGAGACATTCCGAGGAATGATGGCTGTGACGTCGGCCAACGGATCGGCCTGGACAGCTCACCCCCGTGCCATGAATTCCGCAACAATTCAAATTGGCTGGTCGAATAACTCACCGGTAAACTGCTGTCATTTGCACTTGCAACCGTTTTTGCAACCAAGTACGTGTCCTCCTCCTCTACAAGTTGTTAGCCCGAGCTTCTCGATCTGTTCCAACGTCCTTCTGCAGCTCAGACTCGTCCAAAACCACCGTGATGTCCTCCAGAAGCCGGAAAAGCTTTCTACAGGAAACCCGACATTACGAAGAAACTTGGACTGTTTACGTTCAGGGTGGCAAGTCTCAGAGAGGTAGGCCCCGAACACACCATTCCCATGCAAAAAAGTTCAAAAGGTGGTGAATTCGACGTGTTGGGGGTAGAAAAAATTTAAAAACAAATCTGTTTGTGAATCCAAAAGAAGTTTACTTATGGTTGCGTGAAATTGTCTTCGTGGTTTGCGTCCAACATTTTCTCCACAAGTCCTAAGTTAAATTCCTCATGTAGAAAAGTTGATACACTGTCAAGGCTAACCGGTGAAAAAAACTGTGAATTTTACATGATTGTGTGTATGTTGGAAACATAACTCTGCACTCTGTTTAGAGAAATCCCGAGTTGTCCTTCTGTACATAAGCAGTCAAGTTTCAAAACAAAGGAATTGATACGAAGAGCCTTGCAGATACCGTTTTCAACATTCTGAGAAGGAAACACACCTAGAATTCCCTTTCTGCTAAAAGCGCAAGCAAAAACAGAGTCTCTTTCACCAGGCTAGGAGGGTTTATCAAAAAGGAACCCTCGGACTCCAAGAAG
Source organism: Pinus taeda (assembly GCA_000404065.3). Taxonomy (NCBI): domain Eukaryota; kingdom Viridiplantae; phylum Streptophyta; class Pinopsida; order Pinales; family Pinaceae; genus Pinus; species Pinus taeda. The sequence continues at coordinate 141,089 of APFE030565646.1, read as the reverse complement.
CTATGAGAGACCCCTGAGGTGGTAGACTTATTTTCCTGTGCACACTGGATGAAATTATGTGACAAACTTCAAGGTCACGATGATGAAATCACAGAGGAATTCCTAAGGTCCCTGAAGCCGAAATCAAACACACTAGCCACTGTCAACTTTAGAGGATTGACCCTAAGACTCACCCCACAGCTCATTAGTAGAGTCACTGATCTACCGATGGGGGTACCCTGGGATAAGGAGGAGAGGAAATTGGGCCAAAAGGCTAAAAAGGAATTCTTCTTGCCAGAGGAACAATTTTCAGAGGATAAGAATGGGGTCCGAAGAACCAGCCTACAGCCATTTTGGAGCGAAGTCAACATCCAAATTATGAAGTATATTACCTGTGAGGGGTGGTTCAACATCGTATATGGTTATCATTTCCGTTTGCTAACAGAACTCAGGCACCAAATGGATCTGCCCATAGAACAAAAATTGAGCATTCCCTACTTCCTCCTGCAATTCTTGATTGAGTGTGCCACAAAGCTAAGGGAAGGGACACCAGACCAGCTAGCCCATCATGGGTTTATCAAGCTCCTCATGGAAGATGCACTCCATACCTACACTCTCCCTCTCTCCTGGGAAATTTTCCGAAATATGTCTAAGGATGATGACATCCGAATTTTGGTCGAGGAGATCACTTCCTCCAGCAGTGAGAAGAAGGAGCACACTGAGGCAAAAAAGAAAGCTAAAGGTCAAGAAAACCCGGGAAAACCACCAAATAAAGAAAAGAAAGAGACACGAGAAAAAGGCCAAGCTGCTGAGGCCAAAACAGTGGGTGGTAAAATGACACAAAAGACCCAGGGAGAAAAGACTGCAGAGCAGGGCAGAAAGGACTGAGAAAGTGAAAGCAAGCAAAGAAACACCTAAGGCAATCACAACCAAGCTAAGGGAAAAAGCATCCCTAGCCAAGCAGGCTAAAATAGTGCCAACTGGTTCTACAGGAAGCCAGAAGGCCATTTCTATAGGAAGTCCAAAAACTGCTTCTACAGGAAGCCAGAAAACAGCCACTACAGGACTTTCTACAGGAAGTCTGGGGAAAGGGCAGTAGAAGGAGAAATCGGCCGAGATTCTAGCTAGGGAGGCAGAAGCTATGCTGGCCACCCTAAGCACATCTCCCAAGCAGAAGGAAAAGCGAAAGAGGGAGCCTCCCCTGTATTTTAAGGCAAGAAGTGTGAGGATTAAGACTGGCAGACCCCAGCCTCCGTCAAAAGAGCCAATCACAATTGTAGACACCTCTACCACACCAAAGGAGAGGTCCTCCTCCAAGGCATCCATCACTTATGAGAGGGGAAGCCCGAAGACATCCACATGGAAGGAAAGGATGAAGAAATTGAACTCAGAGGCCTCTCTACATGATGTCGAGGCTGCTCTATAGGAAACTTTGGCTAGGCTGAAAGAGATTGAACAGATGGAGGAAAGAGCAGCCAAGTCATCACAGGAGGAAGAGAAGGTCGATACCATTATGGAACCAAGCCCCCAACCCAGCCTGGGCTCTTATTATAACTTCTTAGAGGCTGGGAAAATCATTCCTCAAAAATTCACAGTGCCACTTTTCCTAGCACTAGAGGAAGAAAGAGTACGGACCCACACTTGGATGAAGATCACTAAATCCAAGGGGGTGGAAAATATAGGCCCTCTAGAGGAAAAGCTCAAAGAGACCCAAAGAGAGTTGGCAAGGGTACGGCATGTGGAGAGCTCCCAACAGGCCAAGCTACGAGAAGAGAATGAGCTGCTTAGACAACAGATACAGCTACAAGGACAGAGGAAAGAAGAGGACACAATAGCCAAGGACACCACAGAAGAGCCTCAGGGAAAAGAAGGAATGCAAGCTAATATTGAGGAACTAAACGGGAAACTACAGGAAAGGGAATTTCAAGCAGGCCTAAAGATACAATCTCTAAAACAGCAGATAGAAGAAAAGGAGGCACAACTGGCCTGCATGGCTAGTTGGGCAATGGAAGCTCTGCAATGTAGGCAACCGGCCAAATCCTATGGCCTATACCTCAGGGATCAGTGGCTGCAATTCCAAATCAACACATTGGCACAGAGGGGTATCACCCAAATCCAAAACCCCCAATAGTTCATGGATTTATGTAACAGCAGTTCATCAAAAGACAAGGCCAAGCTATCAGAGTTCTACCTCCATAATTTGGCCCTTCCAAACATAACCTCGTGGGACCCCAACACAACAGTAGGGGACATGCAGCTGATGGCAATGACCTCATGGCTAAACCACAAAGAAAAGAGAGCGGCAGAGGTCAGAAATGTCATGGACCGAGAACTACAGGAACCACTGCTGATTAAAGTAGAGCCAGGGGACCCCACAACATTGATATCCGCCCACCATCACCTAACAACCAACTCCCAGGCTCTGTTAGAGTACATGGATCAGCAGGCTCAGACCATAGCACACTTTGAGGATATGGAGCGAATATTGGGGGGAAATTGTGTTCATGCTTGCACCCATAGGTGGAACACATTGTCCCACAGCCTCAAAATTAGGGAATACCACACTCCAACTAGAATGAGGGAGGCCTTGGCATGAGTGCCTCTCTACAAAAAGTCTATGCACAACCTCCAGGCTAGCTGGATAGGCCTTAAGTTAAGTCCACCTTTGCTTTTGGGATTGTTAGAAGGAAGCATAGAAGAAGAAGAGCATAAGCAGTGGGAAGAGGTGGAAAGGAAGGCCGAATTCCATGACAGTGAAGAGGATACTACTTCAGAAGCCTGGGATGTGAGGGAGGCAATCAAAGAAATTAAGGACGAGGAGCTGGACTAGTTGCTCAGAGGATGAGCAACCCATTTAGCAGGGGGGTGATGATGAGCCCCAAATTGGGTAACTTATTGGGCTCATTTTGCCTAATTATCCTTGTTCAGTCCTTGTTCAATCCTCCATTTTTCATAGATTATGTATTATTTTTTAGTATGTTTATGTCATTTGTACGAATAAGGGTGGTCACTCTTCCTAGGTGGCTAACACGTGCTTATTTCAGGTTTTTTGACACATGTTGGAGCAAAATCAAGCAATCATGGGCTAGATGATAGCCAAGCTTGAGGTGAGGATTCGTAGGGGGTTTTTCTATGACATTAAATAGCCCTTCCTTGGGATCTCCACCCCCAACTCCGAGCTCACAGGCCACCAAAAACAGATCCTAAAGGAAGCTAAGCAGATTTTGGAAAAGGGACTGTCTACTAACAATTTGGATAGCCAAGTCCCCTAGATTTAGGAGTCCTGCTAGGGCCCTCGTGGTGTATAAATGATAAGGCCTCAGCCTTCGTAAGGGACTTTTGAAACCATTGCATATTTTTGCACTACAGTGCTGTCACCTTCAACTCGTTTTCTTGTTGCCATTTTGGCATACTTTTGACTGATGACTATTTTTTGATAATGATAAGCAGTCCTATTTTATATCAACTCTAAGTTTTCTATAGGAGCCGTAGCTCTTAGGGTTGGGCCCAACTTGAGAGCCTAGGGCCTCCTTTATGTACTATTATCTTTCTTTTATGCATCGTTGTTTTCCTTTTTATGCATTTGCAAACGTATTTCTGTTAGGCAGATTAAGTTGTGTTGATTAACTAGGTCACTATTTATGAATAGAATTGCTTCAGATGCTTAGAATAGATTGGTAGGACAATAACAGGGAAAAAGCTCCAGAAAAGGGTCAACAAACACTTTTGGTTTCACCTCTTCCTCATTGGATGAGGGGCTGGAATTGAAGTAACCGTGTTGTCCCAAACAAAAACACTAGTTTTCTTTGCCATGCAATCATTAGTGTGTTGTTTTCATTTGCAAAAGTTGGTTATGTGTTCAGATCTCTGAAATGTCTCATTGCATAGTTGATATATATGGTTCTCCTTCAAATAGAGTTGTTGTTCATTCACTTTATTGTTAGCTAGATTAGATAAGCTAGGACTTTGATTACTTGCAAGACTTTGTTGATTCAGTTGAAAGTACACAGTGCAGGGCATCTCCTCCACTCTTTCATCCACCTAAGCTTCATCAGAGCTATCTCCTAACTAGGTTCCTCGTCTCACATTTGTCCTATTTCCCACATAACCCTAACCTTTTTGTACAACCATTAGTTCAGCCTTCTTTGAACCAATTCAGCCATCTACACCTTCTCACCACTCCATCCACCAGTCCCTGGGCCACTTCAGACCCCTATCCTCCTCCATATCCATTCATGCATCTTCCCTCACTCACCCATCCTCCAAAGTCCCATTTTGAAACATCCTGTAGAAATTTCTGAACATCCTGTAGAAATTCCTGAACATCTTGTAGAACCCGTGCAGACTTCTTGTAGAAGCTCACAAATGAGGTTTCTTGATAGCCAAACTTTGTGAAACTCTCTGGAAGGGTGTTAGGGACTCCTTAGACCCTCTCTGAACCTTCCCGACCTCTTTCTTCTCATTGATCCACCCTTGCACAGTCAAGAACAGTGAAAGCATATGCATGATGAAACCGATGACTTAATCAAAAATACAAAAAGATGTTTTCTTCATATAGAGGTAGTCTAGGCACATGTATTTTACCTTCATAGAAGTAATGGCATCTCTTTCATTAGTTTACATTCTCTTCTTTACGTCAGTAGGACTAGTTGATAGAATTAGGTTTGCTAGGGTTTGCGCTTTCCTTTAGTTTTTCAATCTCTTTTCGCAAATAGATTAGCTTCCTTCAAGTTAGCTTTCATCCATCAATTAAAAAGCTTCTTCTAAGAGCTCATAGAAGTTGGCTTAAGCTCCTAGCGAACTCGTGCCAGCTGACCAAGTGACAGCTGTGGCAAGAGCTGTACTTGTGCATACAGCACCGTCGCTTCCAAGTTTGTTACGAACTACCGGGTTGATAAAAGTAAAGAAGGGAGTCCCAGGAGTTGCAGCATTATTGCCGCAATACTAGAGCCCACCAAATAGTACAACACATCCAAAATCACATTGTACTTGCCAAGAAACCTTGCTTCTGGTATCTCATCCATGCTTATGCTAGCATGCCGCAGACCACACTGCTTTCACTTTACTGATGTATCCTTCAACATTACTTGTCATAAAAAAAACATAGGCATAATACAAGTATACAATACCAAATCATATCCACATGATACTGACCTCGTATATTTGTCATGACTACTCTCCCCAATTGATTCCTCGTAAGACCAGGAACCTCTTCATGTCGTTATCCTGCATAAGCAATAATTCCTCCACAAGAATGATCCCTGACAAACCCTGTCAGACAATAAAATAGATACATGGTTATATATATATATATATATATATATATATATATATATATATATATATATATATATATATATATGTTAGCATAAAACAATCATGATCCTTATCCGTTCATTAGAAATTTCGTTTCATCCTTGTTTCTTAGTCCTTTTCAGATCCATTAAATAAAATAATAAAGTAAATTAATTTTTCCATTTAAATATAGCCGTTAAAAATAAAATAAAAAAATTAAGTTATTAATTAATTAATTAATTAATTAATATTATTAAATAGAACCCTAACCCAAATATAGTCGTTTATTAATAAGTAGATATTTAATATATATATATATATATATATATATATATATATATATATATATATATATAATTTCACTTTTCCTCTCCTAGTCAAATTAGCCATTTTCATCTAGCCATTAGGAATTCCCTATTTTCCTATTTAACCCACTTCCCAGTTCTGTTTCTTCATCTTGCCGTGAAGATGAGCCACACTCGTTGGTTCGAAACGCTTCGACCAAAATCTTCAATGTGTTTTCTTTCGAAAAATGATTTTATATTAATCATGTTCTTGTAGACAACGACATATATATGTTGGGTGTAGTTTTTCACACATTTTCCACACCTTCTTTCCCTTGTTTTGACTTTTCTGTCCTTCAGCCCTGTGCCCTTATATGACCATACTCCCTATTGTCTTACCTTTTTAATCCATTTTACTATCATGTTACTTTGCTGTATTTTACCGAATAAATATGAGGCTTTATTTCTTTTTGTGGCTAACTAGACGAGCATTGAAGGAGCATGTCGAGAGGTTTATCTTTTTTCAGGTGTTGGCTCGCAGAAGAAGATGGGAAGCAAGAGTTAACTACAGGAAAGGATAGAACAATTCGTTGTTACACCCTGAGTGTTGTTACATATCACTGCTACATACTAGGTTCTGTTACAAATCATTGTTGTTACAGGTGGCCGTTATTACAGATTGTTGCTACACATTGTGCTATTACAGGTTGTTGTTACACATCGAGTCCTGTTACACCTCATGTGGATCTACTGTTACACCGACAGTGTTGTCATCAGTTATGTCACGTCATCTCGAACCATCATTTTCTCAATACTATTGCATCGAATCTGGAAATGTGGGTACTATTCCACATAATAGCTGTCGGCAGTAGGATTATTTATTTTTAAGGAAACATGACTCAAGCAGTTGTAACTAATGTATATTTATTTAGCAGTAGGTTGCAACTTCTTTATTTTCGGATTAGCATGAGAATCGGAGATTCTCATGACTGATTTGTTTTCTAATTTTCGGGATATAATAGTTATAAAAGACTTGACTTTTTATGTATCAAAGGTGGCATATAGAAGAGTACCATTACTTTGTTTCTGTAATTCCTGAACTTATTTTAATATCAATTAGCACGACAATGCTGTTATTGCTTCTTAATTGATTGATTAATCAAGTTTTGTGTTCTTCCTACGCCCTGCTGAGGAGGAAGGGCCCTCCTCTTTGGCAGGGATTACAGTGATTAGGTAGAGTACATTTTAGTTCAGTTTATTGATTTATAGTTTCTCGTTGTTGCTGTACAAATCATGGATTTCATTCGTTGTTGTTTCTATTTATCTTGTGTTGTTACACAAAATTAAACAACAGAGGAATAGTAACCAGCTGGAATAGATGTTAGTTCTAGGCGTCGCACGCCTTTATTTCAATAGCTGCGAGTTGTGATTTAATTTTGTGGATTGTTTTTATATCTGCATACATGATTGATTCAGTAATTTAGATCAGTGACATCTTTTACAGTTTTTCTTCACTTTCTTATCCTTGGTTGGAGTGTATTAGAACAGATAGTGTGAACTCCATTGAAACAACAAGACCTACCCTGGTTGACAATTAATGTTGCAGTCTGAGTCAATTAAGGTTGATAAAACAACACTATATTTTGGCACCATTTCCAAGGATGGCAAGTTGATGGTACAATAAGTCACAGGAAAGATGGGTCGTAAAAAGGAAATGAAGGGTGAATATTTGGGAAGGAAGACATTTATCCAAGAATTGATCTCCAAGGCAGAAAAAGAATAGTCTAGCTCTCAAAAGAATGTAAGGAAGACAGGGCCATAGAAGGTTGTTACTCCCATAGCGAAAGCAAAAACCTCCAATCCCTCCATCTTGGGACCATATCATTCTAAGGCCAACACTCATACCTTCAATATCAGGGATTTGATTCATGAGAAGGAAGGGGAAATGAGTAGCCATGATTTGAGGACCGAGGGCCAAGGTGAAACTAAGGGGGAACATCATACACTTGAGAAGGAGAAGCACTTAGAGACTTATCAATATTTGGATACATGTAGTGAAGTGAAACAACCAACTCTAGGAGTATTTGAGGCATTAATTGCGTCTACAGGGTCATCACAAACACAACTGGAAGAATTTCTTCTATAGAAAGGGTTAGAAGAATTAATCATGGGGGACAACAATGATAACAATGCTAAAATAGACACCACCACCACCACCTTTGAATTTCCAAATGGGAATCTAAAGGGTGAAGCTCCTATGAAGAATATTCTTATATCATCCTTACCATCCTTTAAGGGGATGACTATGGAAGATCCGGATACATTTCTATTTGAGTTTGATGTCTTGCGTAGAAGTTATGATTATACAACAAATGCTCATAAGTTAAAGCTATTCCTTGCTACCTTAAAAGGAGCAGCCTTGAGATGGTTCATGGGATTAGGCCCTGCTTCCATTTCAACATGGAATGATATGAAGGAGACATTCTTGTCAAAGTACCAAGACTATTGTATGACTAGGGACTTAAGGGAACAGATATTCAGAATGACACAAAAGGAGGAATAAATCCTGGAAGATTATGTGGAACGGTTCCACTACAATTTGCAGAGGTCTAAACACATCGATTTAGACCCGGTAATCTTGAAGACTATATTCATCAGAGGAATGAGGGGATGACTTCCTTGACACCCTGAAACTATTAGGAAAGGGGGATATATCACAAGAGCCATTCGCAGAAATTATAAAGCTTTTCCTACGATGCTTTAGAGGATCATCTAGAGAAAGAAGTACAATTCGGGATGCCTCTGTTCGCATACAAAAATCTGCAGGCGGAGGAATAACCAGAGCGAAGATCGAAAATTTGTTCGAAAATTTCAAGACCGATATCCTTAGTACTCTCTTAGCCCAGATAACAACAACACAGATAACAAAGACACAACCAGAAGCTGATACACCCCTAGCTATGTTCTGTCCGACTTGTTGAAAGAAACATCCTTACAAGGAATTCAAATTGAACAACATCAACCTCTGTAACATCTGTGAGCTGGAAAATTCAACAGAGAAGTGTCCAGAGTTTCCTAGACTAAAGGAAATTCTTAGAGAATTAAGCGAAGAGGTGCGATCGTCTTACTTCATTACACCACAGAGGCCATGGAAACTGTGACCTCTAGGTATGTCTCAAGACTTTTCCTCTTTCAATTCATGGAACAAAGCATATAATAATCAACCATATCCATGGCAATATTTTCCCCTCCTTCAGTTCAGTTCCCTTCACCCTAGAACCAATGGTCTCCACCTCCTCCTATCCAATATCCTCAACCCCAACCATACCCGTGGAACTAGAACTGGAGAGGAAATGCCCAAAATTCAGCTTTGCTTGCACCACCCATGCAACAACATCTGCAGTTACCTCCTTTACAAGCTTCTGCTCCTCCGCCACTTGTACGACCTCAACTACCTGTGCAACCTAACCCAAACCCAAAAAATAAAGTATCTCAGGGCATAGAGGTTCCTACGACCTTCCAAACCTACCTTATTACCCCCGTGGAATTTAATGAAATACAATTACCATTCGGCACGGTAATTAACCGCAGTCACTCCCCTATCATTATGGAGGAAGACTGTGAACCATCCAAAGGAGAAGTCAGAGACTCTGAGGCGGCTATTGCGCCTACAACAACTAAAATAGAGGAAGTTGTTACATCTGTAACAACCAACCTGAGAAGAATTGTTACATCTGTAACAACTACTTCAAGGAAGGCTGATACACCTATAATACCAGATTCAATTGTTGTTATGCAAGACCCCCCATATCCTCAAAGACTGGTTGAACCTAGGATGACTGCCCAACTTGAATTTGATTTCCTTAGGGAGTTGCAAAATCTGTATGTACGAATCCCTTTGCTACAAGCCCTTAAAGAATTACCCATCTATTCCAAGACAGTGAGATTTTTTTGCATCAAGAAACCTGGAAGAAATCCTAAAGACCCTGCCACCAAACATGTGATGGGAGAGTTATCTGAATTAATGTCTGGTCAGCCTCTCCTTACTAAGCACAACGATCCAAGCAATCCTATAGTCACTGTCCCCATTAATGATCAACCCATAGCCAATACATTGATTGATCTTGGGGCTTCCATTAATGTAATGACGAAATATCTCTTCATCGCTCTTGGGCTATAGGGACTTAGACACACCCCGATTGTGCTGGAATTGGCAAACAGGTCCCGTGTTAAACTTGATGGGATGTTATAATATATGATGATTACGATAGCTTCCTGGAGATATCTGGCTGATTTCCTTATTCTATAGCCCAAATCCAATTTGGGGGGGGGGCATCCTTTGATCCTAGGGAGACCCTGGCTGGCCACTACAGATGCATTTATGGGCTGTAGGGAAAGATCCATGGTCATCTCAAATGGCCAAGCAACCCAGAACCTTAACCTTTATCCCCAAAACCAAATGTGGATGTGTACAACCCTTGGTGGGATGAGTTTGAGCCTGAGTTAGATCTTTCCCTACCACTCCTCACTCTGGGGAAAGCCCAATATTTTAAAGATGAAACATAAGATGATGTTATTAATGGTTTTATTAGTAATTCCCTGTCTGTTGCTTCTGTTGAAAATGAAAATGAGGAGGAAGAGGTGGAAGATATAGATTTTGAACAAATGAGGAAGCTCCAAATATTGCTAACAACCCAATTGAGATTGAGGTTGGAAAGTTTTTAAATGTTAACTCTAATTTGACTACTAAACAGAGTCAATGATTGTTACAGTTGTTCCAGAAGTATAAAAAGGCATTTGCATGGGATTATACAGATAATCCACCCTAACCTATGCACTCACCATATTTATTTTAAGGATGACTGCAAACCAGTCAGATAGCCACAACGCCGCATGAACCCTGCACTAAAGGAAGTGGTGAAAGAGGAATTAAAAAAACTCCTGAGTACTAATTTTATCTATCCAATATCTAACGGTCAGTTGGTGTCACCGCTTGTCATCGTTCCTAAAAAGAATGGCAAGTGGAGGGTCTATGTTGACTATAGAGAACTCAACATGGCCACTCAGAAGGAGCATTTTCCATTACCATTTGTAGATCACGTCCTTGATACTCTCTTCGAAAATATTTTTTTTCAATTTTGGATGGATTCAGTGGCTACAATGAGATACAAATCGCCTCGGAAGACTAGGATAAAACAAACTTTACTTGTTCCTAAGGAACCTATGCATATAGAGTGCTACCTTTTGGGCTATGTAATGCACCAGCAACCTTTCAGAGGGAAATTCTGGTAATTTTCTCCAACTTATTGAATGACTTTCTAGAAATCTTCACAGACGATTTCACACCTTATGGAGATGCTTTTGAAGAAGCATTAGTCAATCTAAAAAAAGTGTTAGAACGATGTGTATAGACCAATGTTGCCTTGAGCACGGAGAAATTTCACATAATAATGACTAAAGGGATCATGGTTGGACATTACATTTTTGCTAATGGAATCAAGGTGGACCTTACAAAAATAGAGGTAATCCTAAAAATTCCAAACCCCAAAACACAAAAAGAGGTACGTAGTTTCTTGGGGCATGAAGGGTATTACAGAAGATTTATAGAATTTTTTTCAAGAATTGCATCCCCATTATTTTCCTTGCTTATGAAGGATGTTGATTTCTTATGGACAAGGAAGTGTGAGCAGGCCTTCTTAAAGCTAAAAGGTTGTGTATCAGTAGCCCTAGTCATGCGAGGACCTAATTGGGAATTGTCGTTTCACATAGCTATGAATGCATCGGATTTTGCTATAGGTGTTGTTTTGGGTCAGCTTAAGGATAAGAAACCTTACGCCATTTACTACATAAGTAAAAATCTAACTCCAGGCTTAACTACACAGTGACCGAGAAGGATTTCTTAGCAGTCATGCATGCCATCAATAAATTTCGACATTACATCACCAAATATCAAGTATTTGTACACACTGACCATTCTACCATTCATTTCTTAATGAATAATCCAATTACAAATGGTAGGCTTACACATTGGTTATTGTTGTTACAATAATTTGATATCACTATTGTAGATAAGCATGGAAAAGACAATGTAGTAGTTGACTTTCTTTCTAGGCTAACTATTGATGACAATCGCACTCCTACTGAAGATTCTTTCCTTGATGAATATCTTTTTGCTATTTCTACTTACTCACCTTGGTATGTAGATATAGCCAATTATCTTGTTGCAGGGAAGTTTCCACAGTATTTTTACTTTAGGGAAAAAGAGAAAATCATACAACAAAGTGCTACATATACCTAGATAGATGGGAACCTCTACCACACTGGACCCGATTTCTAGATCAGACGATGTGTTAGAGAGGACAAGGTCTTTGATATCCTCAAAGCCTGCCATGAAGAACCTTGTAGAGGACACTTCACAAATAAACGGACATGATACAAAGTTCTTTCAACAGGGTACTACTGGCCAACAATATTTCAGGATGCCAAGAAGTTTGTGAAGGGATGTGATAGTTTTCGAAGGATGGGCCAACCACTGCAATCGGATGAGATGTCGTTACAACCCTAGATCACCATAGAACCTTTTGAGAAGTGGGCTCTAGATTTTGTGGGACCAATCAATCCTTCATCCAGATAGAGATCCTACATCTTTCTCTGTACTAACTATGTCACGAAATGGGTTGAGGCAGAGACACTAACTAGAGCCATGGAGCAAGATGTCTCAGACTTTTTGTTTGAAGACATCTTCATCTGGTTTGGCATACCTAGGGAGATAGTCACAGATGGAGGGCCACAGTTCACATCTCATAAGATCCAGGAATTGGTCGAGAAATATAAAATCCATCACAAAATCACAACACCTTACCATCCACGTGCCAATGGCCAGGTGGAAAGCACTAATAAAGTCATTGAGGGGATCCTTATTGAGACTATGGCTATTCATCGAAGAAATTGGGCTGACAAACTTCTAGAAGTGTTATGGACATACAGGACTACATGGAGGAACACCACTGGATTCTCACCATATGAACTCATGTATGGCAAGAACCCTTTATTCCCCATTGAATTTGAAATCAAGACACTAAGGGCAAAATTGCAGGTCAAATTGGGTTTGACTACAGCACAAAGGTAGAGATTGAACCAACTCAGTGAATTGGAGGAGAAATGGTTGGTAGCTATCCAACAAACAAAGATTATCTAGCAGCAGAGAGCTAAGAGGCATGATAGATTTATAAAGAAGAAACAATTCCAGAAAGTAGATTGGGCTCTCTTATACGACTCAAGGTTTAAGGACTTCAAGGGTAAGCTTCGCACCAGATGGCTAGGTCCTTATGAGGTAGATACAGTCTTTGACAATGGGACTGTAAATTTGGTAACCATTGACATTGCAAGGACACCATTACTTGCAAATGGGAACCATCTCCGGTTGTATCACAAACCTACCTTGAAGGGTTCATTTGTCAAAATTGTCACAAATTTGGATCTACAGGTTATGGGAATAGGGGAAAGCCCCTCCGTCTGCAAAAATTTTAACTTTTCCAATAATTGTAATGACTTAAAATCACATAGTGGTGGTTGTTACGCCGTTTTAAAAAACAAAAAAAGGTATAATAATAATAATAATAATAATAATAATAATAATAATCTGGTGTGAAAACCTTTTGCAGGTGTAGATAGACACTTTTTGTAGCAGTCGAAAACCACTTGGTGGCGGTTGTTACACCCTCTGCAACAACATTTGTTATTTCAAAGTGTATCATACGATAAGTGTTGTTACACCCTCTACAACAACATTTGTTCCTTTAAAGTGTATCATATGATAAGTGTTGTTACACCCTCTACAACGTCATTTGTTCCTTTAAAGTGTATCATATGATAAGTGCAGTTACACAATCTTTTTTTCTTTATCTTTTTGTAAAAATTAAAATTAATATATACTAGTCGTTTTCGCTATTACACCTGTAACAACCGACGACTTTTTAGGAATAAAATAGAATATTTTATTGTAATAAACAACAAAAACATCACTATGAGCCTCATTAGCAGATCTAAGTTCATGTGTCTCGCTACCCATCACCATGCCTCACATCGCCTAGTTACATCATCAAAAAGGTAATATTGCATTCAATTTATTTTCTAATTATGGTAAGTTAACATGACTAATTGACGGCCGAGGACAGTTGTCATAATTAAGCTGGGGGGAATGAATCATGTCATGACATGATCATCGTATGATTTGTAATTATTGGAAAAATCTAGCAATTAAGGCACGTGACCTGGGTGTTATTGATAATTCATACAAAATCATACCAAAAAGGGTAAGGGCACTATTGACGAGGCCTCCCCATGACTCACCATTAAAGCAAAATTCATTAATTTGTATGAACCATGCATGCCAAATCTCAATCTAAATCTGCACTTGCGCCACCCTACCACCCTATCATTTACCCCTGCTGGAAGCACTGAATCCCTATTCATAGTGCTCAGAGAGGAGGAAGGTAGCAGTGCAGGCTGAAACAACTAGAGTGTGTGCCGGAGGGAAGATAAGCAGGTGAAACAACATTGAATTGAAAAAGCAATGGGTGGAGTAGCGATATGACACAAACCATGAACTACATAAGGCTTGGAAGGATGTCCTCAGGCATGCTAGGTATTCAAAGACGCAAGCTGGTTCGAATTATTCCATAAATTGGAAGGATCAGACAATGGTGTGGTGATGGAATTCACAAAGAACCTGGAAAGAAACTAGATGGAAGTTAGAGGACTAAAAGTGAAGGTCATGGAAGAAGTTATTTCCAGAGTAATAGGATTGACAGTATAAGTGAAGAGATGGTTTACTAGGAAGGTTAACAACCCCTCACTAAAAGGGGATTTTCTTCAGGAAAGCAAGTCGTTGGTTAAGAAGGGCAGGGGAATTGATAGGCTGTCACTCCCCCAACCATGGGTGGATGTTGCTCTCTTCCTCATTAAGTACATTATTTGTGAGGGAAGAGAAACAATTGTGTTTAATTACCACTTCCCACTGTTGAACCATCTCCGCCATCAGAAGTAGATTAACTTGCCGTATTTCTTGCTGGGAAATATTAGACACATGGTCGCGGTTGTGAAAACGGTTGTACATATAGAAATGTGTGTCATGAACCACGACCTTATTAAACTCATTGTGTTGGATGCCTTGAGCCAACAAGGAAAAAATTAGGAATATTTCATGCGGAAAAGGCCCAGGACTACTTATAGAAGGCAAACAAAGACGGCTGGGGAAACTCTAGAGTAACAAAGGAGAAACCGTAGCCCTTAACAGTGAGGATCAGCAAGAAGTTAGTTGACAAACCAATTGGAGACATAAGGCCGAATTAGAGGATAAGGGTCAGTAGACACCCAGAGTCCACATCTACATTGAGAAAGAACAAGGAAGCAGTCGAGCAAAAGGACGAGGAGCAAGCTCAGCCATAAAAACCTCCTTCACCTGGTAAGAGCGAAACCCAGTCCTTGCTGTCGAAAGTTGAAATTTTAGAAAAAGAGATTGAGGAATTAAAGTAACAACTAGTAGTAGGGAAGGCAAATCCAAGAGCCCTAGGGTTGGATATTGTGGCAGAGGCTGTGGACAGGGCTAGAAGGGGAGAAATCTTGGGAACTCTGTGTGTAGCCTGTGCTGGGGAGTTGGTGGAAGCCAGATTCAAAGTCAGTAGATACTACCTTGAGGGAGACTCAAACCAAAAAATAGGAAGTTTTTACACCAGAACCTGTCGAGGATGTTGTTGATACACAACAACTAGCAACTGAGGAAACACAATCCACAGAGAGTGGTCAAGCAATGGACACACAAGAACCCTTTTCTGACACTATTGTTTGACCAGGAACAAGAGTGGAGGAGGAAATTAGCTAAGTGGAGGAAGAGAAAGATAATTTCCATGAGCCGATGGTCACTACATCTGTTACACAAGAACCAGTAGGAGAGACCGAAGCTATTATGAAGGTAAATGATGAGAAAAAAACTGTGGACATTACTCCTGCCACACAAGAACTAGTAGTAAGAAGGGAAGTTGACCAGGAAAATAAGGAAAATATGGTCAAACCCACTGATGAAGCTATTGTTACACAAGAATCAACATCCAAGATGGGGTAGCTTCACCCTCAGGAGGATGCTACACCCTTATTTGATGATGCATGCGGAAGAAAGTCGGGTCCTGTTGAAGGATGGCATTATGAGAAATTGTTGTTATTGGCAGAGCTGCAAAAGTGGAAGCAGTTGGCACTCTCTCTATAGGAGGGAGTGATTCCACTCAATATGCATAAGAATATGATGGATTCCTTGCAAGAGAAATGGTTGAAGGGAGAATGGGAAAGAAAAGAGGAGGCGCGAAGGCATAAAGAAATGATGAAGAAAAAGGATGAACAACTGTATTAGATGCATCGAGAGGTCTCTGACCTAACTTTTGATAAGACCAAACTCCATGACCTCGCTCTAAACTTGTTAGCATGCAGGCGACCATCCCTGTCATATCCTATGTTCCTACGGGAACATTACTATTTACTTCAGTCGAGGGAAGTTTATGAGAAAAGGTCCTATTTGGGTTCTTTTACCCGCACCTTTTTGGAAAAATTTCAGTCCTGTGATTTTGATAATCAGAATTTGTTGTGTGAGATGTTCTTGCACAACATGATGTGATAATACATGAGCACAAAGCTAGTGGTGACTATCCTCTCTTTCATGAGAGATTTGTAGTTTCGGGCATTCCTCTAATTTATGAGGAACCAGATTGAGTGGCAACTGGCTAAGAAGACAATAGAGACCAACGAGGAAAGGACAACACTATAAGTTTGGGCTGAATCGGGAATCGCCTATGAACTCTGATGAGATTTCAGGCAGTTCCTGAGCACTTCGGAAAGGATTGGCCTCAGGTTCAGATTCCCTCTGATCTGGTTGCCATTTGAGGAGTATCAACCTGATTATCAGTTATGTGATTACGAGGAGGAATCCCAGCCACGTGAGTTAATGGCCAATCAAGGATTTATAGCTCTAGGCGATGATATTGTTGCAGCATGTTAGTGTCGGTCTTGAGCCCTCCATCGGTGATCAAAAGCTCTTTGCATGTGCATAGGTAGGTGTCTCATCAGTATCAGTTTTGCATCCCGTTAGGCATGCCATAAAACTGATGGAGGAGCTGGTCCTTGTTCCCTTCTTGGATTTGCTGGATCAGATCATATCATTTAAATGAGCTTGTGTTACACTTGTTTTATTTTTGTCTTGAAATCCCAAGTCTTAGGTCTAGGGTTTTGGTCAAAAATCACTGCAAGGTCATGAGTCAAAGGTCTAATAGTCCCCAGCAAGCCAGAAGGAGGTATGTAAATATATTCCATTGATACTTTTTCATCAGGTACAACTCATTTATACCTTGGATTTAAAAACCCTGTTTTTAAACCCAAGGTCATGTGAAATTTGCAAAAATAAGGAAAATTCTTCAAAATGCCGACAATAACCCTGGTCTCCTCGCCAGAGTCCATCAAATGGTCAACCTGCAAAAAGAACGGAGTTAAAGCACTCAAAAGATCAAATTCAGGACAAAGTGAACTCAAAACAGTGTTAAAGTGAATGTCAAAACAAAAACATTAGAAAGTGGGTTTGGTGATTTAATTTTTTCAAATTTGGACCTATAAAGACTAAATTTCCCTCTACATAGCCTCATTATGCATTTGAGAGCTTGCAAAACACAAGTGAGAGGTCAAGAAGGCGATTTGCAGCAAGTTGGGTTCATTTTTAGGGGCTGTGACCACTCAAACTAGGTGCCCGACCCAGTTGGGCGGGGCGCGACCACTCAGCGCCAGTTCTGCAGTGTGATTTCCTAAGGGGCGCAACCACTCAGAGGGGGCGCGACCACTTAGAGCAAGGGCGCGACCACTCGACCTGTTTTGTCCAGAAACCCTACAAATCGATCAAATCGCCCTCCTAAGTGTTAAATCGATCGAGGTAGGCTCTAAATTCATGAATGATGCTAAGGGATGATGAAATAATGACGTGTCTAATGGTTTTATCATTTAAGATTGCAAGAGAATGGATTAATTTGGTTGTTGCTAATGTAGGCATTATGCTAGGGTTTGTGTGTTTTTTCAAGGTTTTAAATCCCTCTTTATTCCCTCCTTGTTTCCTATTAAATGAAATTCACAAATGTTATAATATTTTTATCTCTTATTTCATTTGCAAAAAATGCTAAATTTCCCATCCCAAATTCCTAAAAACCCTATCCCTCCCCAAATCCCTTTACAAAGCCCTAATGCCCTTTCATATATTCTACCCAAACCCTAATACCCTCCACACAGCAAGCAAACTAAATGAACAACAGCAAGGAAAATAAATGAATGACAGAAAGAATAAAAATGTTATGTAAAAAAAGAAAATAGCAGTAATATGCCAAAATGACCAAATATAAAAAAAAAGAGATATTGTTGTGCATAGTCATTGAAAAATAGAAGACATGCTGCTGTTGCATATCCATGAAAAAAACAAGAAAAATGCAGTTGTGTATATTTATAAAATGGACATATTGCTGTAATTATTGTCTGCAAAAGAATATTGCTGTGTCTCCCCAAAACCAACCCCTGTTTTCCTCTTTACCCCTTCCCTAAAATCCTGTTTCCCTTATGACAAGATGTAAAAGAAGTCTTATTCCCCTATGATTAAATCCTAATAAAGTATTTCGTTGCAAATGATTTCCTAATGATGGAAGATGAGATGATATGTTTAACATTTTGTGAATTCTCCCTTAAAAATCCCTGTTTTTATATATTTTCCCATTCCTTATTAAAAATCCCTCCCCTAACATTTCCCTTATGATTTTTTCCCCTTGAAAACAACATACTTCTCAGCATTTTGCAGGCAGAGGGAGCAGTTCAATTTATCCTTCAGTTTTCCCATCTTGCTCCAAAACCATGCCAGATACTGAGACTTATGAGCAAGGTGATGACCATTCATCATCTACAGAGTTTGAGGTACAGAGGAGGCCTCATAAGGGTGGAAAGGGCGGTCATCACAGGTTATTGGGCTAGGATGCATGTTTGCAAGGCGAAGATGAAAATGTTCCAAAGAAGGTTGTCCGATGTCCGCAAGAGGAAGAAGAAGACCAACCAGCTCTGTATCTTGGCTGAGGCCTCTCTCACTCATCATGATACTCATTAGCCTCCTCCTAGCAGCAAACCCAAGAAATTTTGAGAGTTTTGAAGCATTTTTGGTATTTTTGGGAATTTTACAGGTTTTGGCCATTTGACTGGTCTCACCCTGCGCGCGACCA